>CANUEP010074800.1:0-34650 GCA_947857235.1 Jatropha podagrica | reverse complement strand
TTTTTTTTTTTTTTTTTTTTTTTTTATCCGCAAATAAAGTGGTTAATGTTACTTGAGAAGAGAGACCCGGAAAAAAAAATCTTACTAATTCAAAAATCTAATCCAAGCTTATAAGCTTCTCAAATATATCCAAACTAATATCTGAATGAGTGTTAATTTATACATATGTTTCCCGATCAATATGGAATCCAAAACGACCAGAATATGGAAGACTCATACATCATGATCATCACCCTTATTACTGTAGTCAAATGGTGTCAAGTAATATGAATTCATTTGATATATTATACAAAAAGAAGAAGATGGAATATGATTTAGACATATTCTGGCATATATTTGCTATAAAATCCACATTAAAACTCTTAGAACTAAAAACCACAACTTACTTATTTAATAACGATTCTCCAAATTCCTTGATTCTAATCACCAAATACCACTTTTTTACCTTAGTTCTTCAAATATAATCAGTAATTCTTAGTTTAATTAAGTAGTTCAGTGTAGTTTGGAAAGTTAGGAAATGAGAAAAAATGGTAGAGAAGGAAGAGAGAGAAGTGGCCTGAATAGAGAAAAGGAAGAAGATGAAGTGATGTTTTGACCAAGTCAACAAAACCAAGTGTTGTTAACTCACTACATATTGACGATTGTATGTTTTGGATTAAGTCAAGATATTCTAATTCAAAGACTCTAAATATTCATCAAATAATTCTCTTCAAATTATTATTTAACTCCATCAATTTATTAAATAAACTTAATAAAAATAATTCCTCGATTTTTCTTAATGTATTACACTAGAAAATATTATTCATTAAATATTTAAATTCTCCAAAAATATTCATGAAATATTTTCTACCGACCTAAATCATGCAAACATGCTAAAAAAATATTAAATAACATAATGGACATCAATAATAATTTTTTCGAACCGAAATAATACAAAGTTTCGGATTATTGATACTATTCATAGACCGATAAACTACTATTCACATATAATTTATTACTTACTTTGTCTTGAAAAATTTATATTTTAACTTTAATTACTTAGGACTAATCACGCAAAATCTAATTAACTCCAGAAATATTAATTATACTCAATATTATTATCGGGTCCAAATAAAATCTAATATCATTTTAAGATCTAAAATTTTGTGTGTTACAATAATAACTAACTAGGATTTGTAATATGAATTTTTTTGCCTCCATTCTGTTTTGTTTACAGCTATATTCTTACTAATATCCAACCACCATAGATCCTTAGTGATAACCTTCATCCAAAGCTTAGTTGTTATGGTATTAGTTAAATAGAAAACTATTGGCTCAAGGTCAATTTTATCCTAAGATTTTGAAAATTATGCAAAACAGATAAATTTAATATTCTTGTTGTGTTAAAATTATTTTATGCAGAAATTATTATTGAGAATTGGTAAAGAATTGAAGATCCTACAGTCCACGACTTTTATTCGAAGACCATGAAGATCAATGAAGATTTTTTAGTGGTTAGTATCTTATTAAATCTTAGAAAATATTGTAGGATAGAGAGAAAATTTCATTATAAGCACAAAATATTTTTTCATCTCTCTTAAAACCATTTTTGAAATATTCTCAAATCTCTCAAAAGGAAAAGCCCAAATAATTTTCTTCTATATTTATCTAAATGAAAAAGATTTTGGAAGAGTATTTCTAGTAACTATTAGATGAGTTTCCACAAAAAGTTACCATGAATTGACTCTTTACCTTAAAATATTAGAAATATTCATTGCTCATTGAAGCTAAATTTTCAAAGTCTTTTATAACTGGATCATCATTCAAAACACCAATCAGTATGTTTACATATCGAATGGTTTATGGTAAGGCATGTCATCTACCCGTTGAATTGGAACATAAGGCTTATTAGGCAATACAATTCTTAAATTTCAATGTCAAAGAGGTGGGAGAAAAGAGATTATTTCAATTAAACATGATGGATGAAATCAGGATGCATGCTTATGAGAATGCCAAAATTTACAAGGATTGCCTAAAAAAATGGCATGATAAACACATTATTTTGCGGGATCTAACAGTCGGACAACAAATATTACTCTATAACTCTGGACTTTGTCCATTTCCAGGAAAGTTGCGATCTCGGTGGTCCGGACCCTTCACCATAAAAGAAAAATTTCCACATAAAGGAGTTGAGATTGTTGATGAAAATCAAAGCTTCAAAGTTAATGCTCAAAGACTGAAAGTATTCCAAAACGAAGCTTTTGATCCGGTCAAGACTATAATGAGTCTCACCTAAAAAGACGAGGTCACATGAGTCGAGCTTAACGACATTAAACAAAAGCGTTTGTGGGAGACAACCCATATGCATTTTATTTTCTCCATTCTCTTTGCTTAAATTTCAATATATTTTCATTTTATTTTTCTTCGACCTATTTTTATTCACCAAACTTGAAGTTCTGTTTTTGTTTTTCAGGGATTTTTTCTCGCAAGTCATTGTCTGGCACGCCCGTGCTAAGCAAAGCGTGATTTTACATCCCAAGTCAGTGTCCAGCATGCCCTGACCGTTCCAAGCAGCACACCCATGCCATTCTAAGCAAAATTTTGCAGCGCAAGTCAGTGTCTGGCGTGCCCAGACCGTGTCAAGGAACATGCCTATGCCAAGCAGAGTAGGATTGCGCTTTGAGAGTTAGTGTCTAGCACGCCCAGACCATGCCATCCAGCACGCCCGTGCCAACCTGAGAAAAAATAACGCGTTACAAGTCAGTGCCTAGCACGCCATGCTAAATCTAGAAAATCAAACACAGACCATGCTCACTGTAGCACGCTTATGCTAGGTATGCATCTCTCTTTATAATTGCAGGTCAGCATCCAGCACGCCTGTGTCACGTCTCATTCAAAGAATTAAAAGGCTTGACTTTTTAGTTCCCATGCAAACCCTAACCCTCATCCTTTATAAACACCCTCAACTCCCTCATACCTCTCACTCATAAACGGCAACCCCACTCCCTCAACACTCTCCCACTTCCATTATCTTTCTTCCTCAACAACCACATCATTCATCCTCCACCATGCCTCCACGATATAAGCGAAGCCTTTCTGTTGCATTTGTGGCTGCAAGAGTTTGACCCACACCATCTCCTGCAGTTGGATCACCTCCACCTCCACCCATGGGAGCATCTCCTCCACCATTTGAGATCGAAAGGTACAATAAACTCTCTCTTCATCCCATTCTCCCTAATTGTTTTATAGATGAACAAGCCTTGGAACAAGTAAACCTTAAGAATGCTTCTTGGAGCCCCTTAAAAGGATTGGGTGAGAGCAATTTATTTCAATGAAAGATTTTATTTATGCACCACTGGCCTTGAAGTTTTTGAGTTCCTTTTCTGCCACTATTTTTTTCCTACATGAAGAATACCCAAGCAAAATTAAGTTTAGACTTTTTGGTAGGAACTATGAACTCTTAGTAAATGAGGTTAGCCACATATTTGGGTTTTCCACTGAAAATGCAATTAGAAAGTACCCAAAAATTTTCCCGATCATAGTGCATATGGACCGAACTGACTGGGAAAAATAATTACAATCCTAAGATCTCAAAAGCTTCCCACTTACGCAACTCAGCATATAGGTACATTCATAAATTTTTTGCTAACACCATCTTTGGATGAAGTGAGAGTGATGGAGTTTTGGGATTGAATGAATTGTACTTTATTTGGGCTATAGGTCAGGGGATTTTTCTTAATGAGGGTTTTTGGTTATGACAAAGATGGGCTAGAATTGCACGGGAAGATAAAAGGGCTATTATGATGAGATGTTTTGTTACTTGTAGTGCTTCTTATCTAAATGCATGGAACCCCGCTTAACTAGTTTATGACATAGTAGGAGGTGGGAAAGGCACTAGGCTTGATTTAGACGTCATGCTGCATATGAACTTATTTAAAGAATATGAGACACATTTCATGTTATGGGATCCTAGGAAGCTAGGCCTGTTAATGATAGTGAAGATGCAAAGGGAGATCCCACTAACATAGAAGCAGATTGTCCACCACCCCCTGGTTTTGAAACTTTTTCTAGTATAGGCATCTCTAGGGCAAGACCCTCTTCTCAGCAGCCATTCGACTTATCCAATGAAGAAGTTCTTGCTCGTTGAAGGTCTTGAATGGACACGGTTGACGCTTGCTTTCATGGGATGGAGACTATGATTTCTAATAGGTTCCACTCCATTGAAATTATGCACGGGGGCCTTGAATCATGACTGGACACCATGCAATCCCAATACTAAGAAATCGATAGTTAACTCCAGACAGTGATTTAGATGCTACAGCACCATTCCACCACCTCCTACAGACTGATTTTTTTTATGTTTCGTTTTGTTCTTTTTCATTCCTTTTTCTTATTATTTTCATATTGTTTATGTTTGGGATTGTTTTAATCTTGTTCTTTATGTTTTACACTCTGATGTTTATGTTTAATATTTTTTCTTTATTATTTAGCATATGTTCTCTTTTTCAGCTTTTAACCATTAGCTTCTCATCTGTTTCGTTCATTCATATTTTCATTGTATACTACAATGGTGGTAAGAGGTTCTTCATTCTTCTTTTTAATTCTTTAATTTTCCACATTGAGGATAATATGCTATATTAAGTTGGAGAAGAGACATATTTGTGCTTGTTTTCTTTTGCATGAATAGTTTAATATAGTTGGGATAATTATAAGCAAAATTAAAATTATCATAATCTTATAACTTGTATAAATTTTGTTGTTTTCTCCTATAACTTGTTTTAGCTTAAGTTTAAACTATTTAACTTAATGTTATTCCTTGGTATGAATATCTGTTTTTAAGATCATAAATACCCATTTTTGAAATTATTGTGATAGATATATATGTTTTGATATAAATTTATTTAACTTTGGCATTCCTAGAACAAAATTGAAAATTCTTTTGAGATAATTTTTAAAGTGCTTACATTAGAAAGAGATGATTAAGGCATTCTTTGTTGAACTACATATTTTAGCCTAAACCATCATAAGTTAATTATAACCCTTGCAATCAATTTGGAATCTATAAATCAATATCTTTCTTGTTACCCTTATTAAAACCTAGCTATTAAAACCTATTTGTTTAACTTTTACCCCAAGTGCGATCATGTATAGTTGAAAGATTTGATTTTATAGAAACATAGTAAGAAAATAAAAAGGCAGAAATTGTTCATTCAAACACTAGAAAATGGAGAAATTAGAAAAATTCAAAGAAAAGCACCTCGAAAAGTAATCAACCAAGAATTTAAGTTTGGGGAAATCAATCTTAAGCAATGAAGAAATTATTTAAGAATTATAAAGAGACCTTGCCAAAAGCATCTCTAATGAGCTAGTGAAAAACTTCAAGATAATCTCCCATCACAAATAAAGGTACATGTTTTAATAGAATCAAAATCTTGATATTATACATTTTTACACTCTTTGATTTCCTATATCCGTTTTTTTTACTTAACTAAATCAACCCTATTAAACCCCATTACAATCCTAGTAAAAGATCTTTTGATCTTGATAATGATGTAGCACTTAAAATTGTAAAGAAGGGATAACTAATTTTGCCTATGGAAATGTTGAATTTAAACTCATCATCTATATTTCAAAAGTTAATAAGTTTTTGTGAAAATTCATATGTTATCTATCATAGTTTGATCAATTTTTTGTGTTGAAGTCTTGATAATTTATATTTATACTAGGGAATGTATTTTATTAAAAGTTTAAATTTTTGAAAAAATGTGGCTAGTGTAGAAAACACTTGATTTATTTTCATGTTAATAGAATTTTGATATTTTTAAGATTGTGAATGATTATCTCCAACCATATTAATCTACTCTTGTCTAAGTGTTGTTTAGTTTTGTTTTAATTTTATTGTTTGTGGACAAACAATGGTTTAAGTTTGAAAAATTTTGATAGGTCATATTTTCATTGTATTTTTAGCTTAATGTTTATTAGGAATTTTGGTATTTTTAATTAATTTGATTTGATTTGATTTATATTTATTTTTGTTTTCAATTAAGTTTTCTTGATTGTTGATAAGCTTGATTTGAAGGGTTTTTAACAGAAAAATAGCCAAATTCATATAAAAAAGTTGGGCTGAAAATTTATGTGGGCCAATTCCATTATTTAACCCATAAAGATTTGAAGCCAGACGAAGCCTATACATGGATCTGCATGAAACTAATAAAAGAGCCCACTTAGCATTACTCATGCCCAACCCGTTGGAAGAAGACTCCTAAGTAGGAAAAGATATACAATTCAAAATTAGTTTCCCACACATATTATATTTCTTCCTAATTAGTCTAGCTACTTTTCTACTTGGATTAGAATACATCCTATGAAGTCTATATAAAGGGAGATCACCAGGACATTTGAGTATTGAATCTTAGATCTTAAATCTTTTCTCTACTCTTTTCTTAGTTTTTCTCTATTTATAAGACTTGAAGCATTCAAGTTGTGTAAAGAATCAATGGAGCCGTCTACGCTATTGTTCGACTAGTTTTTATCTATAAACTCTTAGTCTTGTTTTATTTCCACTAATTTATATTGTTTATGGAATTATTTTCACATTTAATTGAGTTTTATTTAATTACTATGTCGAACT
The DNA here is from genome assembly GCA_947857235.1 of Jatropha podagrica. Classification (NCBI taxonomy): domain Eukaryota; kingdom Viridiplantae; phylum Streptophyta; class Magnoliopsida; order Malpighiales; family Euphorbiaceae; genus Jatropha; species Jatropha podagrica. Next base: position 28,040 of record CANUEP010074800.1, on the reverse strand, counting down.
AAACTCTCAAACTAGGGATTTGATGTAGCTTAACTTCTACTTCAATTTATGATATTAGATTTACTTTTCTTTGTTCAAGATATAATTTATTATTGAACTTAGTGCTTCCCGATAGAGTTTCTCCCCTGGATTGATTTGTTTCATTAATCAATATCGAAAGAAGGGTTTTTGATGAGAAAAGGGTAATAAATTACATGGGAATAATAACTTGATGTGGAAGCTACATGGTTTGACTCATGGGGGGGGGGGGGGGGGGTGTTTTCATAACTTAACGACCTTAGGTTCTGAATTCTTGAACTAACCATAAAACTTAACGATTTAATTCATGTTTGGTTGCACTGTTGAGAGATAGGTAATGAGACGGGATTAAAATAGCTAATAATACATCAGGAGAGCTTGTTAATGATTTTAAGATTGTTTACCCTACTAAACAAGTAAAATTGATTAGTAAACTAATAAAGCAAATTGGATAGAGTTAAATGAAATCAACATCCCTAGTAGCTTTTAAATCTTGATTTCTTTTCAATAAATATTAATGTTTAAATTCTTTTCTACTATTTTGTTCTATTTTATTTTACTTCTAAAATTATTCTCTTTATTATCGTTTAAATAATAGTAGATTAAGATAATTTTGGTACTTGGATATAATCTTCATGGGATGATACTCTACTTACTCTTTATTACTTGTTGCGATTTCGTACACTTGAGAAAAATGTTGTCAATAGTTTTACAGTTTTTTGATTGTCTATTCTTGTGGATACTACTAGAGGTCGGACGTTTGGACAGTTTGTGGTTTGTGACAACCTAGCCATATAGATCGAAGTTTCGAAGAATCTACAAAAAAAGGTATTCTTCTAAATAAATTTTATTGCTTTATTCATTTAAACGGATCCCTGTTAGTATAATTATTTGTTATAATTATATTATTCTGCTAGGTATATTTGACATTAAAACCCAACAGATTTGATCTTTTATTTAATTTTGCCAAAAATTTATTCACATGAGTTATGAAGTTATTAAGTTATTTCAAAAGTTTTCTCTTAAATTATTAACCGCTGTCATTCTAGTGTAGCAAGAAAAGAAAACATTTACCCTCTTAAACAAAATGTTTTCTAAATTAAATATCATATTAAGTTATATAAATAAGTTAGTTTGTGCCTCTAGCACTGAATGTAACATTCACTATTTAATCTCAGAGTACTGGATAGTGGGTGTTACATGGAGTCCTGAGCTGGAGGAGGTGGCGACATTGACCTATGATGGTAGAGTTGAGATCTCGCAGAGGAGTTGCAATTTGGTGCAAGGTCCGGCTAAGCTTGCTGCTGTCACACACGAAGGAGAGAAAGGAGCTAAGGACGGCCAAGCGTAGAGGAAGGAGCTACGGAGCTAGAGGCGGTGCAAGGCGGTGATGGTACTGCTGCAATGGTGGCCGGAGTGGCATAGAAAAAGAGAGAAGGAAGAGAGAAAGAAAGAGAAAGAAAAGGAGAGAGAGAGTGTCATGCAACTGGGAAGGGAAGGAGAGGAAAAAGAAAGAAAAAGGAAAAAAATAATAGGGTTTAGAATTCTCTAGGTCATTTTGGTTCGATTTGAATCGATTTGGCCCAATTCAATGATTTAGCTCAATTTTTCACTGGTTATCGGCAAACTAAATAGGTTTATGAATCTGATTAAGCACATATGTAGCATAATTTCATTGGTTAGGATTTTTCATTTAATTTTTAATTGATTAATTTTTGAAATTAAATTTTTCGGATATTTTAGTTACTCATAGTAAAGTATTATGTATGGTCTATATGACTATTTATAATTCTTGATATTATTATTAATGAATTACATTAAACAAAACATTGACATTAATAAAGATGATATTAAATATTTTTGCTTGAAAGTGATATAATAAAAGTGTGTTATGAAATATAAACAATAGAGAACATATTTAAAAATATAATAGATAGAAGAGAGTGTAGAGAAATTGATTTTGTATTGTAATCTTAATTACCCAATCCATAGGATTAAGGACTATTTATAAGATACAAATAGTCATCTTTAAAAAACACAATTTTACACTAAAAGATATAACTCTTCATCCCAAATTACATAACCCTTTATTCCAAAAGATATGATTTTTTGATAAATAAATAATGTCTGTGATAAACTTAATGGATATCCATTATATTATATAGTTTCATAACAAAGTATAAATTTTTTGAGTGCCTCTAATCTTTTTACAAATTAAAATCTAAAATTTCCAATCAAATAATATAAATTAAGATAAAATATTTTCAATCAAATAAAATTAAATTATTCTAAATTTGGAGGTTTCTAATAATAATTTTTAATTAAAAAAAATATTTTGCGACTAAACAGCAAGGAAAAGAAAAAAGAAAAGGATTCAGTAAAATGAAAATTTGAATTCTAATTACAAACAAACTAGTAAAAAAGTTAATTTTTTTTCTTCTTTATATATACTTAGATAAATCAAAGGCGCTTAATTCCTCGATTTGCATAAATCATCCCTAGAAAAGTCATCTTTCAATATTTTAGGAAGTTTGAGATTGGTTTCTGACATAACAAGTGCAAAATAATTTGCCTTTTCTTGTACTATTTGGCCATGTGACAAATTAAATAATTGTAACCAATATAATAATGACAGCTACCAAACTAATATATATATATAAACACACATAAATCACAGTCAAAAAATAGTATTTCCTCCGATTTCATTTATATGGACAAAATAATTTTGTATAGGGATTAACAAGTTAGTTTAACTATAATCTTTGACCTAATTTTTTCTATTTTGCCCCCAACATTACATTAATTAAATGTTTCCTTTGAAAGTTAAATATATCATGCCACTTTATTCCATAAACACAATTAATGACTAATAACCATAATAAAAGTATAAATGACAGAAAAAATCCACTAATTTCTCTTGATTAATGTCAACATTTACCTTCTAATCTCAATTTTCAAATTTGGCCCTCCCTTTTTAGTGCAAAAATTTTGGTGGGAAATAAAATTTTTATTTTCATTTACAAAATGTCGATAATTGATAAAGGAATCATGTGCAAATAGCCTTTTTCGAGTAAAAAATTTTAATAGCATCAATTGTCTCTTCAAATTCTCCATAAATACCCACTTATAAATAACATCAATTCATTAGTTGACAATCATTATAGACGAACTACATCAAAGACTCTAAAAGTTGACTTTCTACAACTATGTTGTAAACATTTGATTTGAATATGCAATCTCTAGATTCGCCCATAACTTCAGAAAATGTGCTCACTCTGACTGTTGATCCATTAGAGTTGCAAGATTTAAATGCAAAAGAAAATACACAATCAATGAATCATGTTGACGATCTTGAATTCACACAATGCCCTTTTTGGCGGGATTGGTGGTCCAAAGAAGGGAGCAAAGAAAAAAAACTTGACAGAAGAAATAAAATTTAGTAAAAAATATGCTTCTTTTTGAAATTTAAGGACTGTTAAATTCGCGCTCTATTGAGAAAGTTGCGCACACAATGTCTATTTCAAAAAGGTCAGTTTACAGAATTTAACATTTGATTGAACACATTCCTTTATCATTATTCCCTTTTTTGTCCCCATTTGCTTCAGTATTTACACCATTTCCATTCTTCCTCACACCTTGAGTGTCAGGCACTTCAGTCATATTGGCATTTGACTGAACGTATTCCTTTAGCTCTATCACCTCTGCCTTAATTTCTTCGATTCTTGCTTTGTTTCATCAGCCTTTGCATCCAATTTCTGCACTAATTCAAAAATTGCATTCATTTTCTTCATAAATTACAAGGACAATTCTATATTGACAGTAGCCCTTGTAGCCTTTTTTGAAAGGTTGACTGGCTGTTTTAAAGTCCTATTCTCATTCCCATTGCCCTACTCTATTAGATCATTATCCTCAACATCCTTCAGCAAAATCCACTTGTTATCTCTAGTCTTGATAATATTACAAGAGTTCATATACCTCCCATTAATTTTTTCAATTGTTTTGATATTATTTGCATGCTCCCCCTTAACATCAACTCCAGCAACCACAACGCAATTTGAAATCGGCCTTGCATAAGGCAAATGAATACAATTATTCCTAGCTCTATACTTTTCTGTACTCATATTCTTGTGATTGTCTACAATATTCTTTAGAATTACGCCTGCTAAACTAATTGGAACATTCTTAATCAAATGCCATAAAATTAATTTTTCATCTTCAGTAATGTTGCCCTTGCTACCAAAGTTTGGCAAAATGTTTGTACAAACAATTAAATGAAGCAATCTAGGAATTGCCTTCATCCTAGTTCCAACATCTCCTTGTAGGCAGAATTTTATGCCAAGTACCTCTCTTCAAATACAACAACATCATAATCTTTAGGATATTCAGTATCTCAATAACAGAATCAAAACCACCAGAATAAATTTGAGCAACATTTATAAAACACTTTCATTAATCTTAATCTCAATACCTTTAACAATTGAGATCATATTAATGTTTTCCCTGTCACCCCTTTGTTTTTTCTATACAAACATATTTGCATAAAACAATCTAAATAAGGTTCTAACCATTGCCATACACTTTCTCAAACAGATTTCAAAATAAGGTTCTAAGTTTAAACTAAGATTCTTTAACTCATCAAATTCAATCTTTTTTTTTCAATCAATAATTTTGCATGCATAACAATTTGGTTGTAGGACTCTTCACAGTATCGAGACTTAAATGAATGATCATACCTGTCAATGTACTCTGCACTACTCTTCTCATCATTAGTTTTCTTTCCAAGTTCCTCTTCTTGATTCTTCTGTTTCAGTGGACTTGACCTCTTCTTGAATAATTTTCCTTTTTCCTTTGTTGGTTTCTTTGAAGATTGCGAACCTTTCTTTTTGGGCGAGGACATTTTCAAGAATGGAGTGCATTTTGGGGCTGCAGATTTCATTTTACAACCCCTTTTTCTTCTTCGTAGCATTAGATATATATCGACCGACTTTCCCTTCTCTTTCGTGATTTTCTTCATAGACGAAGCCCTACTATCTTTCTCCATTTTCTTTCATTTGCTTGTCATTGCAGTTTTACTGCGTTTGGATGCCATTTATAAGCGAACAATGTCGTTTGAGATGAGTCGCTAGGGTTGCAATTGATGGAGGAAGCGATCTTTGGAGATGAAAGCAGTTGAAGGTTTTCAAATTGCAAATCCCTGATTCTCAAAACAAAAGAATTTACAGGCACAATTTTTTTTTCAGCAAAGCATTGTCATTTTGAGATAGATCATTTAGGCTGAATATGCCTCTTCAAATTCTCTTGTGCCCTAATTATATGACCCATTCAAAATTTTTAAATGATTAATTTGTCATGAAATACGTCCACAAAATTTCTAAATGCATGCAATTTTATTTTAAATAGAGAGAGAAAGATAATAGAGCTATGAATTAGTTAGTCAACTCTATTTAATGAAACATTTAAATTTTGTCTATCACTTATTTATTTTTTTCTAAAAAGAGAGTACAATAAACAAGACAAATCAAGGGTAATTTGGACTTTACACTTTGACCTATAGTCCAAATTAAGTAACTTTATCTATATAAATGGAATGCCAAAAATGAAAATTTTGCCTTTATAAATGAATTGAAGGGAGTAATAATAATAAGGAAATCATAATGCCAAAGACTTGAGGAAAATATTGCAAGAAAATAACAAGATTGACTTTTTATCCTTACTCCCTTTTTAATCAAATATGATCCCTAACAAAAAGGCGAAATGTTTTACAACTTTTTCACATTTTAATTGATTTGATAGTTTACAATTGTTTCTAAAAAAAAATTATATTTGTTATAATTCTAGAACAAAATTAAACTTTAATGTGAAATTGAACTCAAAAAAAGGTGTTAAAATGGGTCATGACACACAAACACAGTTCATTTAGCACGCAAAATAAATAAATTAGGGTTGAGGTTAAACGAATTCATGTTATAAATAGATTACTCATTTATAATATGAATATAAATGTGTCGTGTAACGGGTTAATACGCGAGTTAAATGAGTGACTCATTTATTTAAGATGAAAAGATAATTTTACTATTAAATATAAATACTACAACTAAAACTTATTTAAACTTTATTGTTGTATTAATTTTTTTTACTTTTAGTAATGAAACTTGAAGAATCTATGCATTTTATATATGAAAATCTATTTTTTAAAATATGATTTGAGTTAAATAAGTTAAAATTTTAAAATATTAGAAGCAAATTAGGTGGTTTGTATACAGGTCAACAAAACCCACTTACTCTGTTTACGATATTAGGTGAATTGCTGAATTATATATGAGTCAATACGATTCACTTAACATGTTTATGATATTAGACGAGTTACGTATGTTGTGTTCATGTCACATGGCTAATTTTTCTATCGTGTTCGTGTCGATAAATTTAACACGATTATTAAATGGCTCGTGTTCGTGTTGACTCTAATCACATCGCACGTTAGGTAAATCCGTATCGAATCCAACATGCCAATTTATTTTTATACCCCTAACAAATATAATGGCAAATCAAAGAGAAACAGATACACGTAAAATGATCAATAGAATTTTTTTTTTTTCAAAATATACTATTTTGAGCTTAATAGCATAAATTAATAATAAGCAAATACATTTATGCCTCCAAAAAACAATTTATACAAGGTAATTAATTAATATGTAATTTCATTTTGAAATTAGATATGCATGATAGAACTATAAAAATTAAAAAAATGTTAATAGACTATAAATATAAATATTGAGCTATTTTGTTTTGAATTAAACCTAAAAGAAATTTTCATAATAATAAAAAAATATATTTGGAATTATAGTTTTGAGAATGTGACAATAAAATATTTATCATCCAACTGACCTTCTTTACAAGAAATCAAAAGTTAGAAATTTTATTGAGAGAAAACTGTATATAAATATTTCTATATTTTTTTTATAAAAAACCTAGTAATAAACCATTTATATAAAATATATATATATATATATATAATCTAGATTTTATATAATATTTTTATTTTAGGCGACTGCTTACTTCACTTGGTGGCTATATATGGTCACTTTTCGACTCTATAATCTTTTTCTAAGATCGATCTTATTACTTTCAAATTTTTTTTCCGTTTTATTAGGAATAAGATCCTCACTTGTTTCTGCATATATCATTCAAATAGCAAAATACTCTAAATAAAATCACCATAATGGCTACAACAATAACTCAAAATGAGATCTAAAGATAAAATTCTAAGATATAGATAGCAACAAATCTCAATATTTGGCAATAATAACTTAGATCTATATAAAAATATACTGTCAAATAAAAAAAGAAATGGATGACCATCGATGAGAGCTCACCAGGGCCATCCATGAAGAAGAAAAAAGCTTTTAGGTTTTGAGAGAATGATTGACCGCCTGTGAAGAAGAAGAAAAAAGTTGTCTTCCAACTAAATTTTACCTAAAAAATTAACTACTAACTTCGATTAACAGAAATAAATTTAAAAAAAAAGTCCATACTCCTAATTTTGACATGATTTTTGAGATTAAACTTAGATTTTAGTAATGCTAAACCATGATTGGCCAATATTCTATCACTAAACTTGACCTTTTTTGTTGACTTTTTATCCTTAATTTGACCAGGATCAAGTGTTGCGTAGCTGTAAAAATTTGTAATGGACCAACCTAGATCTAAGGGCAACACTAAAAGTCAATATTTGCCGACTTATTATGACACAAATGCCCATCGATTTGTAAAAGGTAATCGATAATTATGAATCATTGTCAACTAATCTTCTTTCTTTATCTTATCCATCCATCCTTTTTAGAATTGCCAAATGCATAGATTTATTTCTACATTTTTTTAAAGAAATGTCACATCTTAAATTTTTGAGGTACTTATTATGTCTTTGAAATTATAAATTTGGATAATATTATATAGCTGTTCGTGTTAACAGTAATAATTTTTTGATTTTTTTTATATAGATATATAAATTATATATTCACTTGATACGTGGTTAATATGATTTTTAGAATAATAATTTTTACTTTTTTCAATCATTCAATAAGCGTATAATTAATCTAATTTTATAAATTCAAGTATTCAATAGAATAAATTTTATAAGTTGAAGTGTCAAATAAGTTAAAATAAAAATTAAGAGTATCATAATTTTTTTTTTTTTATAGTAGTAAATTTTTGCATTGGAACTTTTTAAAATGTATATAAATGATTTCCACGCCAAATAATAAAAGTCCAATACATAAATTTATTTTGAATTTTGTTACTTTATTTTTTTAGTATTTTTAATTTTTATTTTAACTTATATAATATTTCAATTTGTAAAATTGGATCAATTACACTCTTTAAATAATTAAAAAATATATAAAAACTATTATTTCAAAATTTGTAATAATCACAAGTTAAATCAATATATTGCATATAAAAATTAAAAACACTAAAAATTATTGTTGTTAGTGTGGCAAATCATAATACATTATCAAAATTCAAAATTTCAAAAAAACTTATAAATTAAATATACTATAAGGTTGAATACATAATAATGGTTGAATACATAAATTCACTTTGAATTTTGTAAATTTAATTTTGTAGCACCTTAAATTTTGTAAATGACTTATTGTAGACTTGAACTTGTAAATTTTAGTAATTTATTACACACTTTTCAACATCAATATCGATAATTTTTAAGACTTTTAATTTTTATCTGAAAAATATCGATTTGATATATAGTTACCATAATTTTCATAAATTTTAATTTTTTTAATAAATATTTAAATAATTTAAGTTTGCAAGTTGAAGTGTTCAATAAAATAAATTTAAAAATTGAAATATTTAATAAATCTAATTTTATAAATTGAAGTATTTAATAGATAAAAATAAAAGTTGATGGTGTCACAAAATTAAATTAACAAAATTCAAAGGTGAATTTATATATTACATCTCGTAATAATTCAATTTTATTTGTTTGCAAAATATCATGAGAAATGTTTTTGCCTTCCAAGCTACCATTATAACGATTTTGAATATTTCAAAATAGTGAGAAGACACGGAAACTAAAACAATAAATTTGTTATATAGATTTAATGAATTTTAATTTGCCTGAATACATACATCGTTTCATACTCGTGTAAAAAAATTTTATGGTCATTTTAATTTTTAAAATGATCTTTTTGACTCTTTAGACTCATTTTTTTATAATTTATCCACTTCTAGTCAGAAACAGATCGCTTGACTGCAAAACACGCACTCTGACATAAAAAACACCATTAATTTGGCAGTGCATAAATACAAAAAAAAAATAAGTCTATGAAACCAAAAGGTAATTTTGAAAATTGAGATGGTCAAAAGATTTTTTTTTCCAAATACATAGTGCAATGGATGTATCGGCTATTATTTGATAGATGATGTGACATAAAATATGCAACATAAGACAATTACGTGGAAAAAGCCATTGTTTGGTCAGTGCATAAATTACAAAAAGAAGGAATCTAGGGACCAAAAGATCATTTTGAAAGTTAAGATAGCCAAAAGACTTATTTGTATAAATACGAGGGGCAATTTATGTATTCAGCCGATGATGTGACTGTCACATCATGCAATTCTAGAATACTTAACTCATGAATTTGGCAAGTATATAAAACGTCCTAATTTTTTATGTGACTAGACGTGTATAAATTACAAAACAACAAGTCTAGAGAGCCAAAAAGCCATTTTAAAAGTTGAAGTGATTAAAAGATTTTTTTTATGCAACTACGGAGGGCAATTTATATATTTTGCCATTCATCTACGGATGTACAAATGGGCAAGCAAGTTAAAGTTAATTTGTGGATTAGCACATAAGCTACATTTGCAATCTTTTTACATTTATGAATCAGGCATCAAATGAGATCAAATCAACGAGATTGGCCGATTCAGCATCTCTCGATGATCATCACTTCCTCCTCTCATGTTTATCCCTTTCTCATGCTTTAATATATCATCTATTGAATTAGTCACAGCAAGCAACAATTAGCAAAGTCACTATTCAAGGTTTTCTGCTACATTTTTAATCCATTTGAGGTGTTTAATAAGGTGATATTCGTACCACATTTTATAATTAAAATACTAATGTTTCGAGCTTTCGTTTGGTTTGCTTTCAAAAAATAATTTACAAGAAAAATATTTTTTAAATCTTCTAATGCTTGATTTATTCAGAAAAATTAGCAAACTGGTGATAAATAAATAAACCTATGTTATTTTATGAGAAAATAGTTTTTGAACGTTGATGAACTTATTATAGTCACAATTGAGGATTATCACTAATCAACATTAATCATGAACCAACCACCGCGTACCGCCACCACCGCCAATTGACGACTTAAAAATGATGAAATCTAAGGACAAACCCGCCATTATAACGTGCTTTTGAAACTGAAAGTCTATGGTTAAATATTATAATCACCAATACACAACATTAGGTAGTATAAAACATGCTATAATATAAATAGATTAGATTAGATTCACTGTTTTTGGCTTTTCATAACGTATTAATACCTAATATGGAATTAACTAATACAATTTTTTAACACTTTCTGGTTTGCACTTTTGAAAATTCAAACGTCTCAATTAACTGAAATTAAAGCATGGAAGTTGCGTTGCCGACAGAGGGATTTGATTTCTTTGCCTGAAATGACTGCACAAAGGACTAGGTCATATATTAGCAAAGGCAAATTAATCAATAGGCACCAAAATGGCACATCATAATGAAATTTTCAAACTAGAAATCATGCGAAAAAAGATGATGACTTCAACTGGTATTAGAATGCATTTGATGCGCTTACGCTTACTGAATCAGAATCCCTTGAACATGTTCAATCTAATTCCACTGGCTAGTCGTCCGCACATTCTTAATTTATTTTGTTTTGTTTTGTTTTCAAAATTAATTGAAGAGTAATGCATTTTTTGTTCTTCCGAATTATTCAAAATACAATCAGAGAACTAATTCTGAAAGGAAACAACTAATGCAACACGGTTGATATCAATCATAAGAGAAGGAAATTTAGAACAGTAGAGCCACTGCAATTATTGAAAGAAAATATCACTCTTTCGAGGAACTCAGTTCATCGACAACCAATACTTGATGCACAGACATGTAAAGCACGTCATTTTCATAAAACATGACAGATTTTCACAACACGAGGAGACACCAATGATAAAACTATTAGTGAGAAAGTATCCCCACCAGTTGAATGGTCTAAATAGAGGTGCTACAGTTCATGAAAGCAACAATAGAGATGACAACTTTTCCTAATTAAAGCTTTCATCTACCCAGAATTCCAAGGTTGACAGAAATAATAATAATAATAATAATCACGTACAGTTAGCTAGGCGTACATTGATAGAATGTGAATGCGTAGACTAGTCAAATTGGTAAAATGCAGCATTAGCATTACCTATTCTCTCTTCGCACCGAGAAGTCCTTCAACAAAGCTCGAAAAGGTGAATTTGGTTTTCTGTTGACATCATGAGCTTCCTCAGCTTCCTAAACAAGAGGCAAAGGTTTCTTGTGATCAGAGAACATTATCCAAAAGCATTCATTTAAAAAACCATAGGAAATGCATGTGACGAGAACATAAATTAGCTTGCAAAATGCATTTAAGGAAAAAAAAAAAAAAGAACTGCCTTATAAAAAAATCCTCACAAATGATTTATGGTTCATATAAATAAGGGAAAAAGGAACAATAATAGTGATAACTAAGCCTTGATCCCTAACAAGTTCGGGTAGGGAACAAAAAACAATGTATAAATAATATTCAAAGCTGGAAAAAAAATGACATGAAGTTCCAATTTTTGTACTGCAATATTTTTACCTCTCTCTTGCTAACAGATTCAGGCAGAGATTAATCGACTTGGAAGCAAGCTTTTTCAAATTTTGTAGCTTCAATCAATGATGGCAATTACTGGGGTGTACTTATGTTTAAAAGTCAGTTGGATAAATAATGTTTACAAAAAAAAAAAAAATTCTGAGGAAAACTTTTTTAAAATGACTTATTATTTGTTGTTCACGACCCTAAAAATTAGTAAGAAATATATTTTATCAAGTTCCAGGCATATTAGAACATATTGATTTTTTTTGTTTCCCCAATAAATGAGACTATGAAAAGTTCAGACATAAAAAGACTATTTCATTTCTTTTGAATTTACAGTTGAATAAAAGCAAAAAATATAAAACGAAAGGCCAACTGTGACTAACTGTGGCTGGCGATAATCGGCAATGGTTGATAGACAATGGGCAGAGTGTGCCCCTATGTGGCTCATTCTTATTAACAAGTTAGTGAAAATCAAGAAATTTTCATTCAAAGTAACATAGTTTTTGTTAACTAATTTTCTTATGCATTCCAAATACTAGAAAACAAGGAAAAAGTGAAAAATATTTTCCGCCAAAACAGGATGAGCTTCTAAATGTCAAATTGTTGAATGACTTCCGCTCAAATAGTATAGCTACTCGAATAGTATTAAGAGGACCTGTCCTCTTTTGCATATATTTTTATTTTTAACCAACACTAAAGTCTTACCTGGTCCAAACTGGAGCCATCAAATAAGGTTTTACATTCTCCTGAAGGCACAAAACCTTTGATTTCAAATCTAATTTGCATGCCATGGTTGACACCATCGACGCTAGAATATGTAATCCACATATTACGCCACTGCATACACATGGCAGACAATGCCATTGACTTTTAAACCTGAAAATAAGTATAAACAATTCAATTAGTTGCGGACTGGGCAAGCAAAAGTGTTACCTGAATCACAATTGGAATGTAAAACTCTAACTTGCAGCCTGTTTCAGTAGATCAAACCAAGTTTTCCACTCAAACTATCACATTCAATAACCCTGCAAGTATAAGGTGACTCCATAATTACACAATTGTGGAAGAATAGAGAGGAGACCAAGATAAAGAAATAAATACATACTTTACTAAAAATGGCATTTTTATATCTCGACATTCATCATTGAACAAAAATAAGGCTTTGATCTTTCTTATTAATAAAACAGGTTTTAAATGCCTTCTTGTTCTACCATGAACTTCTTGGGATTCATCAGTAATAATACACCAATGGAGTTGACAATAATTAACAGTTCCCAAAGCAGAACAATGGAAAAGAAGAATAAGTATTCAAGGATTCAAGTTAATTGGAAACCCTGTTTTATTCATTTTTTGAAAGTAAGATCCTAGTATCATGGATAACAATGCCAAAAAAGTTACCAATAATTCAATAATATACACACACACACACTCAAATACCAGTTAATTAGATTCTGTATCAGGGATCGTGCTAATGCCAGCAAATTGATGTAGTAAATAACCTGATAATAGAAGTATAGTCTACAGAGGAAGAAGTTAAAATCAGGAAAATTCTCGCACTTGAAAGACAAAAATGCATTCAACAGGACAAAAAGAGGGCATTAAATGAGGGGTAAACAGTCAATTCATCACCATATTCAGTAAATCACTATAACCTGGTCTGCTATTTCATTTCAGATTGGATTACATAATGTTAAATAGTACAATAACAACGAGAATATTTTCAATTGCGATAACTGAGAGTGGTTGTAAATCACCATCAAAACTACATCATCCGAATTTCCTTTATTCTTATCATATATATAAAAAAGGTTTACCAGGAATTGTAAGTAACCCACTTTCAACATAACTAACAGAAAAATAAACAAAAAAAATACACATAATGATGGAGTCAACCTTCAGATTTGGGGGTTATTTGAGCACATCTACAAACTATACATGAGCAACTGAAAACTAGATAATAAAACTCACATCATTACATTGTAAAAGAAAACGAAAATGCAACAATGGGATATACCACCTCTTCCAGAGATCTGACAAGCCATACAAGCTGCAGTAGCAAAACAATCAGTCATCTGGCATGAATCTCCTTTGTGTCATTTCATCATGAAATGCCAATTGGTGCTAGATCACACATGTTCTATCAACAATTGCAGGCTCCCTTATGTGGGTCAAATCAAAAATTGTCATCTGGGACAAATCCTCTCTGCAGCATTTCATCATGAAATCGAAATGCCTCCTTCAAGTTGTCCTGGGAGACATGTCCATTTATCAAAGCCGTGTATGTTGATCTATCAGGATTTACCCCTTTCTCAATCATTTTCCGTAAGACCAGTTCGGCCTCTTGCATTCTAACTTGCCGGCAAAACCCATTTAAAATTATATTATATGTAATTAAATCAGGCAAAAGACCTTCTTTTTCCATCTTATTGACCAAAACGAAAGCTTTGTCCATATTTTCTTCTCTAACAAATCCATTAATAAGGGTGTTATAAGTAATGCTATCAGGAATAACTCCTTTCGAAATCATCTTTCCCAAGAATTCATCAGCTTTTGATGCATCACCTGATCGGCAATAGCCCTTTATGATAGTGTTGCAAGTCACAAGAGTAGGTTTGATGCCTTTCTCAATCATCTCATCCCACAACCTGAATGACTCAGACACAAATCCTAGATTACAATAACCATTTATTAATATGCCATATGAAATGTGATTAGGAAACATCTTCCTAGAGACCATATCATTCCATAACTCGTTTGCTTTCTCCATTTCACCAACCTTGCAAAACCCATCAATTAAAGTGTTGTATGTCACAATGTCTGGTTTTATATTCCTCTGGGTCATTGTTTCAAATAAGCTTAGTGCACTATTCATATTCCCATCCTTGCAATGTCCATGAATGAGTGTGGTAAAAGTGTAAAAATCTGGAAACACTCCCCTTTCCACCATCTCATCAAACAGAGCATTTGCATGTGTGAGCATCCTGTCTTTGCACAATCCATTTAATATTGTATTATATGTAACTACATCTAAAACACAGCCCTGCTCCAACATTTCATCCCTCATCTTCAAAGCCTCAGACATCTTGCCATTTCTACAATACCCATCCATAATTATAGTGTAAATCACAGTATCTGGAACTAAGCCAGAATTCTTCATATCTCTAAAGTATGCTAATGCCTGATCTATATGTCCATTTTTTGAGAACACGCCAATAAGTGAACTGAAGCTAACTAAATCAGGAGCAATCCCTAGATGCAACATTTCACCAAATATTGCTTTAGCTTCCAAAAAATTGTCCTTTCTACAACTTTCAATGAGCAATGCATTATAAGTAGTAGTATCAGGACACAACCCAATGCTCAACATCTCATTCAAAACTCCCTTTGCTCTAGCATATTTTCCTTTTCTACATAAACCATTAACGATAGAATTATAAGTATAGAGACAAGGTTTCAAGCCTTTAACTGACATTGAGTTCATTGCTTCAAAAGCTTCATCTAAAAGTCCTTCACGACAATATGCATTGACAAGAGTGTTGTATGTTACAGTATCTGCAAAAACTCCTTTTTGCTCCATATCCAATAAAAATGTCTTAACATTATCAATCTTGTGATCTTTACACAATGCATTTACCATAATATTTAATGTATAAACATTCAACCCAATCCCACTTCTAATAGTTTCCGTATACACTTCCCGTGCCAAATCAACCCAACACATTTTTACTAGCCCTCCAAGAAGACTATTACAAGCATTTATGGAAACCAAAACGCCTCTACTTCTCACAATTCTGAATGCATGAGTCCCTTCTTTTAATTTCCTAGCCTGCACGTAAGTCCTAATTAGCAAATCAAACACCAAATTATCCAACCCATAAGTAACGCCCATTGAAATCAAGGATTCAACAATCTCTATAGTTGAAGCTCCACTTCTCCTAATCATCCTAAGAATCAAAGCTTGTGCATCAGACAGTCTTCTGCTACGTACCAAAACATGAATCATCGCACTCAATGATATTGATGAATGCTTAACATTCTTGCTATTTAATACAACATGATCGATAAATCTTACACCCAGTTTCAGATTATCACGGGAACGATGTAAAACCTCAGCTATGATTGATGGGCTTAAGCGAGAATGATAGCTGTGTGAAGAATTTGCATTACCTTGCCTTAAATTCATTAAAAT
This sequence comes from Jatropha podagrica, assembly GCA_947857235.1. Classification (NCBI taxonomy): domain Eukaryota; kingdom Viridiplantae; phylum Streptophyta; class Magnoliopsida; order Malpighiales; family Euphorbiaceae; genus Jatropha; species Jatropha podagrica. Next base: position 11,954 of record CANUEP010074800.1, on the reverse strand, counting down.
TTTCTCCACCAAGAATGAATCAGGTAATGCTGTTGCTGAAATTGGCTTCTGGCTAGGATTTTGAGACACCTGTAGAGTATGGAGAAGTTCAAGGCCATATGAGCTTGAGTTCAAAAGATATCCGATAGAGTAAAGTCCTTTGTAGGTGTTGAGGATTCTGTGATACGATGTCTGGAAAGGTAGGGAACGGATCACCATTTTTGTGAAGTCAGCTGTTTCAGGTACTTTGTTGTTCCCTTTTCCCCTTTTTAAGAAGGATGGAGGGTATTTCTCAAGGAAAGACAGAGGGAGGGAGAGAGAATTAGAGAGTGATTTCTGTGAGCAACAGAATATTTGGTCGTTTTGCCTTTTTGGCTGATTTCACTCTGCAAAACATAGGAAATATGTTGTACATACATGAATACATAAACTCACGGGATGTATGTTAAATTTGCATAAAATTATTTCTCCACAATCCAGGGCTTGTCACATAGCTATTCAAGGTGAATGAGCACTTAAAGGGACATTGTTGATTAGGATTATGAAAACTCTCTGCCTATCAATAACCAGGATGGACATATATACACACGCCAACTGGAAGTTCAAGCTACACAATATATATAGTGGAAGTACACTAAAAAATAATATACAAATTATGGAAATCAACAGAACTACTCTTTGCTACCAAACTTATAGAGTAACAGAACTCCACTAATGTTGAATTTTTCTTTCTTTACGAGGCAAACAATATGAGAGCAATGTCTTACATTTCAATCATCGTATGATCAATCCATGGAACCAACTTATTATTGACATTGCAGTTTTAGGATTTTAAGATAAAGAATTCCAGTCTCTGATGAAATTGCTATTTATTATAAGTAGCAATTTGATTAAACAAAAAAATAAATATTCCACTTTGACACTAATAATTTCTAAATATTAAACAAAGAAGAATATTTCAAATTTTTTGCAGAGATGTAAAGGGCGACAAAAAAGAGGGACTTACAAATGATGATAATTCTAAAGATTCCAATTGATCGGGGAACTCAAAAACCGGTATCTATGGTTTCCGGCCATCAAGTCCAGAGAGAAAAGTGCGACCAACGAATCTAATTTGACTAATAACGCGCCGATAGTGATGAAACTCAGGAGTTGCTAATCGATCCCTCGACGGAAAGCAAATAGCAAGAAGCCAATGAAGATAGACTATTGGGTAGACATCATTTCTATGTTCCTTTTGTGGTTTCTATCTCCGTTTGTCCTCGCCGTCGTTGTCTCCTTTGTTTGGTTTTACGTCGTGACATATAGAAAAGACGACAGTGGGTGCTTTTGTGTTTAGGAGCTGTTCTTTTTTTTTTTAATTTTAAAAATATATTATTTTGTTTAGAAAGATAAAGTAATATTAGGCGAAAACAATTATATTATCTAAAGGTTCGATAAAATTAAGAGTAAAATATTTTCAGATTTTTAAATTATAGTTATATTGACACTTTAGTGCTTCAATAACCAATTCCTAAAATTTTAGCAAACCCTAAAAACATGGGAGATGATAGCAAAAGACGATGAAGTATAATTCCTAAAATTGATGTTTTATAAGTAATAGTATCTGTGAAAGGCAGAGTTATGGTTGAAGTTCTCGAGTTAATGCGTAATTAGCATGATTGAAATTATATTTGATTTAGGTATTATAGATATTTGTTATTTTGAGGAAAGAGAAAACATAACCTCTTTATTTGTGAAACATGTCCCTAGGTATGTTATGAAGTGGAACTGAGAATGTATGTATGCAGGAAGTTTGGGCAAAAATGGATGGTTTTAGTGTCGATGAAGCGGTAGATGTAAGTGGTGGTAGATGTGAACCAATGGCTCGAACATTAGTTAGAATAAAGGACAATGTGGACGTTGCTTGTAACATATGCGCTGAGCCAAAGGTGGCATGGGAGAAATTATGCACTCTATGATACTCTGACTTCACTTATAGGATGAGGAAGAACGGAAAGAAGCAGCAGTGCGTATCTCAGGAGGTATGGGAGAGTTGGCAGAAGGCTTGGGAGGATCCTGCTTTTAAGAGAAAATGCGAGATCTTTGCACAGAACAGGCGTAGTGAAACTGGTGGTGATGGAGCAGGACCATCGAGATAAACAGGCGGGTTCATCTCTGCTATAAAGATTGCTCAAATATTAGTAAGTAAATTAATAAAAGTTCCTCACACTGATGTTTAATGGAATAATTGTAAATATTAATATGTTATGCATAAAATTGTGAAATAGGCTGAGAAATATGGTCGTCAACCTACACTGATGGAGGTGTTCAGATATACTCACACAAAGGACCACGATGGAGAGACTTTCATTGATAGGCGTGCAATGGGTGTTAATGTGAGTATGAAACATTTTTCTATTGTAATAGTCTTCTATTATTTGCGCATTTAATGGTAGTGTTCACTACAGCTAGCATATGTATAAAATTCATTGGATTTAATTTATTTTTCAGGAGAATTATTATACAGCTTGGGATCATGTTCTATCTTCTCAGCCTGCATCTGGTGTCGAGCCGAGTGTTGATGAGTTAGCTTTATACCTAGACGCATCAGGGGGGCAAAAGAAGAGAAAGGTGTACGGCATCGGCTCCCAGGCATCACAGTACTACTGCAGCTCAGATTCAAGTGCTGTTGGTGCTGCATCATGGCCACCTCTCGATCATAGTGTTGAGGAGATTAGTACGTTGAGAGCTCATGTTGATGACCAAGAGAGACAGATTGCGGAGCTTCGAGCACTTGTGATGCAGATGTCTGGTCCACAGACGACTGCTACTTCATCGGATCCTCCGCCTGTTCCAGATCCACTAATGTCAGCTACTGTCGGGCCTCAAACGTCATCTTTCATTCCTTCTCTAGATATTGTAGCTAATAGTATAGATACATTGGTCACTCCTCTAGACACTACGGTGAATCCAGAGGACACTATACGAGATCCTCCAGCTACTTCATTGAAACGACATCGTAGATTTGACTTTGGACCATTTTAAATTGTTATTTTCATTTATTTTTCCTTTCAATTTTTTATAACTTAATACGTTGACAATGTTTCTTTCGATTTTTGAAATGATGATTTCTCTCTCTCTATATATGTGTGTGTGTTTGTATTGTTTTTCAACAGGTTTGTAAAACGTTGTTATAAATATTTTTAAAATATTTGTTTTCATTGTAAAATCATTTTGCGACCAATTTACGACATAAAATGAAAATAAAATAACAACATTGCGACAAAATTGCGATCAATTTGAAACTACGCGGAAAAAAATAGTGACTGATTTGCAACAACAAAAAATAATTTGCGACCAATTTTTAGGTGAAAAATATTGCGACCGATTTTGCAATGAAACAACCAGGACTGCATATTTACTAATTTGTGACTGAAAACAGTCAATTTGTGACTGATGTGAAAATCAGTCGCAATTTTTTTTTGAGACGAGTATTTTACCGACTATTGTTAGTCTGTCGCAAATAGGTCGCAATTTGAAAATTGCGATTGATTTCACTTATTTTGTGACCGATTGGTCCATCGCATAATGACGTGTTTTTTGCAGTGTTTTGAAAGTGGCTGGTGGACTGATAAAGAAGCAAATTTCGATAACCAATCTCAAAATCTCAGATCCTTTATAGATTCCCAAACCCTAACCCTTTATTTTCATAGACAGTCTTAATTTATAGGCTTGCCCATGCTTGAACTCACATATCATTGCCTGCAATTTACAGATTTTAATGCATGTTGGGGATTTTGATAAGGTTGTTGGCGTTCTAAAGGAGAATGGTAGCTCCTTATTTTACTAGGTATAACAAAGAATCTGCTTTCGTTACCTGCAACTCAGAGCTTTGAATTCATGATAAAGAATGATTTGTGCTAGCAGAGATTTGAATTCATGATGGCTGTGAATCCTAGAGATGCGGATAAAGACTATTGAAAAAACGACCTCGTTTTTATCGACTCCTATTTTTTTTTTTTTTATGTTCTCTACGAACTAATCGGTATCAGAAACCTTAAAGCTACCCGATGAACCGGTAACCTTCTTACCTGCTACCTAACAGATTAATAGTCTCATGTATTTTCTTTCAGTTTCTTTTCGGGCTATTGACGCGGAAATCCCTTAGACTGCGGGAACACTATCGCCATAAAAGAACCGCGGAGTCTCGCAATTTCAAATTCCAAATCTATTTCTCTTTCACAGATCGGAAGGAGGTTGAGCGGAAAGACAAAACTGTTTAAAAAAACTTCATTTAATCTCATAATAGTCGATTCACGATCAGATGTTATTTCTTCTCTTATTCTGAAGTTGCGATCATGGTTGAATACATATGTTCGAAGATCTATTTCATTTTTCTCACCAATATTTGTAAACTTCAAAATTTTTCTCCCAAGAATGATACCGACCAAACTGTGGAGGAAAAAAATTCATCAGGTAAAGGAGGCCTGTAAAAATCTTCCTCTGGATTACCAAAACAATGATGAATTTTGTTTTACAGGTTAAGGATGTAGCCGCCTGTGATCGAATAACATTTGAAGGAGATAAAGATTTAGAAGACGGTACAAAAAAGGAATTAATGTCACTTGGTGTTGGTGGATTGGCTGAGATTTTCGATTTTATCATGGACAAGGTGTTTAATACTTCATTCCGAACCACTGGGCAATTTACAAGGTGAGAATACTCAATATATAAACCCAAATTTATCATTCTCTTGTTATCCAATTTATTTTTACTGTTGTTCTTCTTTTATAATCATCTATCTATCTATCTGTCTATCTATATATATATATTTGTTTGCTTAACTGAAGTTTTTTAATCTGATAGTTTTGTTTAACTAATTCTTCTTTTACATAAGATACATGTACTTACCAAATATTATATTTGGTTTGCATAAAAGATCCTCTTTGCAATTATTTTTCCTCAATTTTTTACTTTGATTTTAACAAGTAATTTATGGTAATCCCAATACTAGATTCTAACTCGTTTGGTAATACCCTTCATATTAGTTGTGTTAGGTTGGTTCAAGCTGAACTTGATCGCTATTAAGTTGTTTGTTATATTTGGTCCAAACGTTCTGCAAAATTCGTGTTGTAAAACCCACATGAACAAATGATTCATTCCTTCTTTGTTAATTCATTTAACAAAACAGTGGCTTTATCCTATATTTTAAAAAACTTGAAACTTGCTGTGAATACTTAAAAGTTAGTTGCTCTATTATGACACGTAGGTCGTTAATTTAAAGTTTAAAGTTTAAACTACAATGATCTCCTTGCATTGTGGGAAGGTACATATAGGGGTGTCAAAACGGGTTCGCATGTCGTGTTCGACACGAATTTACGCGACACAATTCGAGTTAACATGAACACGACCCATTTAATAATCGTGTAAAATTTACCAATACGAACACGACACAAAATTTAGACGTAACACGACTTGTAATCCTCCTAATATAATAAGCAGGTCAGGTAGGTCGTATTAACCCATATACAATCCTTGTAACCCACCTAATATCCTTGTAACTCATATATGATTCACTTAACCTACTTATTATATTTTTATGTTTTATGCATATAATGCATAAATTAAATAACTAAAAATAAAAAATAATAATACAATAACAAAGTTCAAGTAGATTATAAGTACATAAAAGTTCAAATTATATAATAATCCACCATTCAAATTGTTCTTAAATAAATATATATAAAATTATAAATATAGTCTAAACTGCAGAATTAGAGGATGAATGAGAAATATCAACAACTTTATGCAATTTCATAGACTCCAAATTAATTAATTAATTAATTGTTTCTTGCATTTAATAGTGTCAGTAACAAGTATTGTAATGTTGTAGAAACAAATACTAAATACCTCACAAATAAACATGATATATCACATTGGAAACAAGTGAAAAAAAAAAAAGAGATTTAGGAATCAGTTCATGAAGAATTAGTTATTATAAGGCGTAAGAATTTGTTAAACAAAACTATCAAATAAAAAAACTTAAAAAATTTACAAAATAATAATAATTCGAATTTCATCATACTACTTCTCTGTCTTCACATGAACAAGTAGAGGTGTAGTGATTTTTGTTTTGTTCTTTTGCATATTTTAGGAACTATTAAATATATTTCATAATGGAAAAAAGAAAGCTAAAAAACTAACCTCAAATCCAAGAAGGTGATCAACAACTGGCTGTCTGCATTGAATGAGGAGGAAAGAAAAACACAAGAAGAGAGAAGTTCGGATTTTAGTTAGGGGTATTTTTATATGAGTCCAAAATTACTTATTTACCTTTTAATAAACGGTTCTCCTACTTAATCTACGTGTCAACTCGTGACACGATACGTTTATATTATTGTCATAAATGACTGACCCGTTTATGACACGAACCTATCTAACCTTAATTTTAACCCGTTTATTTTGTATGTTAAGCGAATCGTGTTTGCGTGTTATAACCCATTTTGACACTCCTAAATACATACATCCAGTTTCACTGGAGCCTACAATGTTAGAGGTTTTCTACATCGGAAACCTTTAAAGGACATTTGGTTCACAGAAAAAATATGCCTAGAATCAGAATCAGGACCAAATAGGGAATGACCTATAATAAAGAAAAGAAGATTAATTGTGAAATTTACTTTTTTACCCATATACATGTAATATAAATATCATTTTAATAAAATTAATAAGTCAATAATTTATTTCTCAATGAGATAAGTCTATAATTTATTAATTTTAAATTACATAATTATAATTAGATGTGTATTTCATCACCTAAATTGACAAGTGTTTGAATTTGATAACGAACAATGGATGGTATTCTCGTGATTTCGGTAAAAACTAAGGGTTTTCTTTATATATTTGAGAAGTTAAAATGACTACAGGAACCGCAATTTTAATTGTGATAGTGAACAGTAATATTTTCCCTACTCTTTCCAATCTTTTCTGTCCAACACTTTGTTTCGAAAATATGAAAGAAAAATAACAAGATATTCTACTATTTACTTTGCTTTCTTATTCCATCCCACATTTGAATTGGAAGGAAAATGGAAAGAGAAAGGAAAATAGATTGAAGCTTTTCTAAATGCAATGTAATTAATATAAAGTGAGTGAGCAGTAGATTTGGCGATGTAAGGTGAATATAAAATGTTTTTCTCTTTCTTTCATATGCAGATGATGGAAGATGGAACAGTAATTGCCATGAGCTGACAAACAAGCTCTGACGTACCAGTAATTGCCATAAAACACAACCACTCTGATTTCTTTTTCTTCCTTCAATAACAACCCTTCTTCCTCGAATAACAACATCAAGAAATAAAAATGGCATCTAAGGAACAAATTCTATAATGATTTCATTTCTTATCTTGCATAGAAATTCACATGTACAAACTCAAAAACTCACCAATGCAGAAATACAACATAGCAATTTGGTATATTAACACCAAATAAGACAAAATAAAAACAAAATCCAAGTATAGAAACAAAATCCGCTTTCTTCTCTATTGTTCTCTCTCTTTCTCTCTTACAATATCACCGTATACCTCAAAAATCCAAGTGTCTGTATTTGTTTTTATATTTAAGATATCAATTTCAAAAAAGAGAAAGAGAACTCAAACCTCAGAAAATTAAAGAGAAAAACAGAACGAAAATGACAATCTCAAAAGAGACAAAGAGAACTCAAAACCCAGAAAATAAAAGAGAAAATCAAAACAAATAATAGAGCCCACAAAAAGAATAGGGTCTTTTTAGCGCGCGCGCGAGAGAGAGTTATTATGCTTTAAAGAATAACAAAACAGAAATAAACACAAAATAACCTATGAAAATAAAAAGTTAATTGGATTATTATTGAAAGTTAAAAATCTTTTTTCCTTTTCTTTTATGGGTTTTCTTCTCTAAATCCAAAAGCAACAAAATTTAATTAAAAAAAGAAAAGAAAAAGGTAGAAGAATAAAAAAGTAAGCCACTTTAAATGATTCAAGAAGCACTCACTCTCTTCTGTAGCGCATGTTTTTTCACTTGCTTGATCCAACATGACAATGTGTGTATATATATATATGTTGAGTTAACATAAAAGCAAAAAATCATAACCCAAGGAAATTTTCAATTGTTGAATTTGACTAGAAGTAGCAAGAGTTTCAATTAAAAAAAAAAAAACAACTACTATAGCTTAGCTCCCACAAAGTATTAACTGTTCGAGAATTGCCAAGCCCTCAGCAGTTCCAACAAAGGAGAATCATTGGTCTCAGGTTTGTTAAGTAAATTTACAAGGTATTTTTTATTTATTTTAAATATAGTAATGTCTATAACATCATTGGTCAGAATTAATATTTTAATTTTTAAATGAAAAATTTTGAAAACAACTTTCCGGTTCATTTCAAATATAAATAGCTAGAAGGTGATTTCAAGAATTAATTGAATAAGTCTTATAAGGTTGAGGGGTCTAAGTGTGGATAAAGAAGAATAGTAAGTGAAATGGCCGTGTCCTTTTGGATCAAAAGCCAACTTGTAATCCTAGCCCCCTCCAATTACTTAGAGAATAAGATGAAAACTTAGGAGTTGATCCCCTCCATCCTCATCTCCTACAATGAGCCAAATTACTATTGGTTCTCTTCTCTCTTCTATTTCATTCTCTCATATCATTTTGTCTCTCTTTACAAAGAACACCGAACAATAAAAAATCCATAAATCCTACATGATTTCCTATGGATTAGAGGAGAATCTTGGAGCTTAGAGGAAAATCATTGATTGAAGTTGGTATACAAAATTTCTCTTTGCTTTGAATTTGATCTCTTCTTAACTTGGTTTGATAATGGTGTTTGATTTTGATGTTTAAATATGTGCTTCTTAAATTAATTGAGTAGGTTTTGTTTTAGAGATGAAATCTTAATGAGTTAAAAGAAAGTAAGATGCATATGGGTTAGAAAACCTAACTTCATATAATTTTGTTAATGAATTTATAGATTGACGTTTTGATATATTATTAATTTACTTTTTAGTTAGGAATAATAATATCGGTAAAGTAATACTCCCTGTGTCCTCTAGCATTAAGAAAGTAGTTAAATAGAAATCTTTGCCATAATAGGCATGTAATACTCCGAAATTTTTATTTTAAAATATTTTCTATTTAAATTTAATCGTTAAATTATTAGCCAATAATATTACGTCGTGTAGTATTATCAAGATCGGAAACTATTTTAGTTCGCCTAAAAATTAATTAACTCTTAATCAATTAAAAATCGGACCAATTTTTTTTATTGGACCGAATTAATTAAAATTAGATCTGAATCAGATATTTTTGAAAAATACTGTGTATTACTATGATTAAAGAATTTATTATTAAAAAATTTATTGTTTGTTGGTGTTAATTTATAGTTAGAAATTATAAATATATTCTAAGGATACTAGAAGTAAGGAATTAAGTTATTAAATAAAGGAATATAGTTTTGTGGTTATTAAGAATTAAATAATTGAGAAATATTTGGAGACTGGATAAAAATTAAGTAGAATCAATTATTTGGTAGTAAGTATTAATTATTGTGAAATTAAAGTTTTATTGAGTGAGTTATATGGGTGGTGAATTATAAATTATTGAATTAAAGGTTTGTTATAAGTCATTATTTTAATGGTTAGATATTTGGGTAATTAATTACCGATGAACAGACTGTGTAAGGAATAATTATTTAATATACTGGATTATTATTTATATTGAAATACAAATGGGTAGTTATATTTTGGGGGAATGTTACTATAAATAAAATAGAAATTAGATTTAAACCGATAGATAAAAATAAATAAATAAATTTATTAAAAGCTTTTAGTTAAAGGATCCAGTGTTTGATATTATTTTCTAGATCGACCGAGATCCTCTACTGCTTCTTCAAGTCAGGACCCAAAGTAGAATTAAAATATTCCACTATCAAGGTGAGTAATAATAAATGGTGCACATGCACGCCATCTTGCATACATGCATTTCATATGCATGTCATATACTCTTTATATTATTTAAAATAATCACGAGTCATTCTTTATTTCTATTATTATATTATTCTTCATTTTCCAAATATAATATTCCAGTTCTATAATCTCAGGCTTTGATATATGAAATTTCGGTTCTATAAATTTATATAATTTTCACCCTTAATTATATTCATACGTTACGTTTATTGTATTGAATATATTTGGTGAATATTTGCGATGTGAAATAATGTGCTTTGTATATGGGTGAAAATTGGGACAACGTGTGTTACTATAGGTCAGTAAACCAGGTATGGGGGATTGGCTCCCCGATATATATATTATAATGGAAATTGGCTGGGAGCTAATAGGTGGATTTGTGACGTCACTGACCAATTTTCACATATTGTGAATATCTGAATGTGAATTATTTGAAGGTGCTAATGTTATGACAAGTGGTTGTGGGAGTGTGTCCATTTCATATATTATGAAAGCATAATATATGAACGTATGGGTTTGCATTGCTTATTATTTTTCACTGAGTTTAGTGAAATTCACCTCTATCGATAAATATTTTTCAAGAAATAAAAGAATTGTTGGTTCTTAAGACTACTTATTTCTCTGTAGAGATTCAATAGTTATTTCCATTTTTAAAAATGTTAGTATGAATTATTTATTAAGTTTGAGACATTCCGCATACTTTATTCAATTCTGCAATTAGAATGCTAAATTGATATTTGTTATGTAAAAAAAATTATTATGTGCTGACAAATAATCTGTGGAGTAATTGTTTTGAAAATTTTGGAGACTATATATTAGAAATAGTTTGACCATATTATAACAAAAAAATATTTATATGAAAATCTATTTTTATTAAATGGGTATAGGCTCGAGCTATGGATTATATATGTGATATTGAAGCTGAGCCAAAAATGATATTAACTATTTATTGAACAATGTCATAGTATGTGTTTACTATTTTTAGAGTCAAATGACAATAAAGATAAAATGTTATAGTTTAGGCTTACTACGGGCCTCGGAGGTTTTAAGTTTATCTAGGTCTTAATGCCGATCTGGCCCACAGTTTTGGATCGTGACATAAATGTATTTAAAATATATTATTTTTCAGTTATTTAATATGCTTGTTTGTCAAGAAATATAATTGTAAAACTATTACATTATCATCGTTGTTCTGAAAATTGGATCAGACCGGTCGATTCGACTAATTTAACTGGAAATTAAATTTTGGTTCGATCCAAATTGCATAAAAAAACCTTTGGTAAAGAAAATCGGACTGAAGCGGTGAAAATCGCCAAAAAGTGGCTAAAAATTGATGAACCGGACCGATTAAAAACTGATTTGATTCAAAATCTATACCTTGCCTTATAAAATGTAGGCTTTTTTAAAATTTAGACTTCTTAAAAAATGAGCTTATTAATTTTTTTAGTTTTTGTGCCTATTTGTCTTTAAACCTAATGTTCAAATATATTAATTAAAATAAATAAATTGCTTAATTTTATAGACATATATGAAAAATAATAATATATTTTATTATGTAATTAATTAATTTTTTCAGTATCAAATTTAGTCATATTTTATTCTTTTCGTTTAAAATTATTTATTAATTTCTTATTCTTTTGTAAAAGTCAAATTTGAAACTATTTTCTATTTCATATCAAAATGTTTTTAACCTATATTTTTAATTTTATTTAATGAATGTATTTAAAAATATTATGTATAAAAATCTGATTGAACTGCATTGAAACCTTCGGTTCAATGAATTCCTAACTTTGCCGGTTTACTAACTGATCCAGTTATCAGAATACTGATTATCATTAATTAAATTGTGAAACAAATTGTGACATCCTACCGAGTCGAGTCTTTGCATAGAGTCGAGTTGAGTCGAGTTGAACCAAACCCGGTTGGGGTAGAATGGGCTTATAAGTGGACTTACTTGAATGAGAGAAAAAGATCAAAGTATAAGGATTAGGATTTAT
>CANUEP010074712.1:0-13772 GCA_947857235.1 Jatropha podagrica | reverse complement strand
AGAAGAAAGGTTTATCTTTTTCAATTTGTTCAAGTTGTCTGCGAAGTTGTCTAATCTCTTTTTCTTTCTCATAAAAGAGAGGAGAGGAAGGATTAGTTTCAATGAGAAAGTTGAGATCTTTATCAAGCTTGGAGATTTTTCAGACAAGATCAGAATGCATTTGTCGAGCCTCATGATGGAAGGAAGAGACTGAGTGGTCATTCCTTCGTAAAGCTTGATTTATCTTGCCATCAATCTTTTTCAGATAGTGGTTTTAAGCGACAGCATTAGACGTTTGCCAATTTAGCACTTCTTCAGAGGGCGACAGTGGAGCAAGGTTGTCAGTTAGCAGAACTGTAGTTTGTCTGATATAAGGACTAGCAGTTACACGAGATTGAGCATCTCGGACAGTTTTCAAAAGGGGAAAGTCTTCTGGATGCATCATACAGCAAGAAAGAGGAGCTGTAGATGTACCAGAGGATTTGTAAGCTTCCAAGGAACAAGAACAGAAAATTGGAGGAGGAGGACACTTGAGGAGTCCTTCTTCTACAAGGATCTCAAAGCATCTTTTAAGATATTCATCTTGTTTCATGGTTTTGGCTTTAGGACCTTTCCAAGGAGAGTGCATCCAAGGGTCATCATCATCATTATCATCATGATGAAACTTAGTGGATGGGGGATTGCAAGGGCATCTTTTCCTGCTAAGAGACTGAGACTCCTTTTGAGTGATAGTGACCGAGGCATCTGCAGCCAACCATCATTCTCATATCTGCAAGGGCAGTCAGGGTCACACATGGAGGGATCAACATCCCAAAGGAAGTGACCATTGTCTTTGGCAGAGTAGATTTCTTTACCAGTAGTAGCAAAGCTATGGATAGGGGCGTTCAAAGGTTTACTTTTGACTGGTTGAATCATAGAGACAGAGTGTCATGGTTTAGAACTAAAGAAAGGAAACTCTAACAGACTTATCCAGTTGTTTGACAAAAATGGGATCCTGTTGTTGAACAGGTTGAGGGTACTGGTGCAACTTTTCATAATTAGTGATCTAGACAGAGGGAATCAACTTTTCAAGATCTTCGCGGGGTAGTTGTCTAGGAGTTTGGACAATAGTGGGTGTAGGACCACCATCAGTAAAGATGAACAGGGCATCACCATGTGAGATACCAGGTGTCTGCAGATTTATGGCATGATCCTGTAACCTGTGGACAATTTGGTGATGTAAGGTAGTTGAGATGGTTTCAGCAACTTGTTCTGCACCTGTGATTTGAACCTGAACTTTCAAGGCTGTACTGAGATGTGGATCTTCGAGAGACATGTTGAAAATGGAGAAGAAGGTAAGGACTATGCTACCAGCATTGAGGGTAGTAGCAATAGTGCTAATTACAGCATGTTCATACTGAAGATAGCGAGTATCTAGAAGAGATAAGCGAGCAGTGATAGGGAGTCCTTGACGACCATGGTAGGATAGAACAAGGTAAATAGCTCCAAAGTGATAATGGGTATATCTTTGTTTTTTCCATTGAGAAATAAAGGATCTAGTATTTCTAAGGTAACATACTATTCAGAAGTAGTAGAAGATAACACACATTGAGACAGAGAAGAAGATTGCACATATTCTTTAATATTTACAGAGGGACGGCTAATAATTTGATGGAGTTAGCGAGACAGAGAAGGACTACGTTTAAACACAGCATAAGAGTTGAGTATAGGTACAAGGGAGTTATTGATCTGAGTAGTATCTGGGATATGAGATATTTCTATAAGGTTATCTATTTTATCTGTAAGGTACTGTTTACAAGTAGCGGGGAGTTGTAAAGATAAGGTTTGTACAATAGGATTATTACTCATTGTTTCCATGATGAACATGGTTCTCCTTCTTCCAATAGCTACTGTAGCTAAGTAGTATTCCTATTGCCTTTTGGTAAAATTTGAACTCTCTGATTGTATTCCGTTCAGTAGTTCGCAACTGACTGGCCACAACATGCCTTCCATGGCTTCAACAGGCCGCTCAAGGTCTTTAAAACCATTGAACCAGAATAACATACAGGGGGTACAGATTGGAGACGAGGATTATTGACAAAGGAGTAAACTATTTAGCACATGAACTATCTTCAGAATGGAGAAGAGAGAAAACTTAGAAAGCCATTGAGAACAAACTTTATTATCAAACTATTAGGCTCTGATCAAGGATCCTTGCATATTTATAGGCCAAGTGCCCAGTGCCTTCCTAATGCCTTATCTGGCATCCTTATCTTATGTTTCGATCAAGGATCCTTACATATTTATAGGCCAAGTGCCCAGTGCCAAACCCTTGTTCGCTTTCACTATTCCCCAACTCGTCCTTAAGCTCACGGAGTCGAACTCCAGTCTACCGATCATCCTCAGACGACCAGAATTCTACCAAACTCGATGCCAAAATTGTGACAACTTTTATCCAGATGATGGTAAAGGAGCCAAGTGGTAGCCGAATCAAGGAGCGAGTCAACGTTGATGACATAGTAACACTGCTCTACTCGTCATGTACAATCGGCCCAAGCAAGGGTGTCATTTCTTCACACCGTAACCCAATTACGATGGTTCAAACCATCGTTGGACGTTTCAACGAAGACAGAGAGAACAGGTTTATCTGCTTGTCTGTAGCATCCCCATGGTTTATATTTATTGTCTAGCAACATTCGCAACAGGACTACTCACATCAGGATCAACAATTATTGTGCTCTCGAAGTTCAAGATTCACGAGATGCTATCCACGATCGAGGGTTACCGTGCTACAGTGAACAAATCTCAAAGAAAGCAAGCAAACATGATAAAAGAAGAAAAGGTCTCTGTATATAACTAGAATCGTATGTTTAAGCTACAGTTCCTAAAAGATATATACAAGCTAAAACAATAACTGTTTTTGTTGACTTATTATGCCAACTCATCTAAAACTGCCAACTAAGCTATTCCTTAATATAATTATAATAAATACATTTTACATCCCCCCCCTTAAGATGGAGTTAGAGAGAAATCTACCAACCCTATCTTGGACAAAAGAAATGAGAAAGTAGAAGCTGACAAAGATTTTGTAAGCAAATCTGCTAGTTGATGTTTAGAAGATGTGTAAGAGGTTGAAATGAATCCAGAAGTGAGTTTATCTCTGACGATGTGATAATCAATATCAATGTGCTTTGTTCTCTCGTCAATGACTGGATTTGCAGCTCTATATAAAGTTGCCTGGTTATCACACAATAGAGTGATTGGCAAGTGTAAGGGTATGTGAATCTCCTTAAGCATGTAACTTATCCACTGCAATTCACAAACAGTTGTAGCCATACTTCGGTACTCTGCTTTTGCTGAGGATCTACTGACTGTTGCTTGTTTTTTTTATTTCCAAGAAATAAGGGACGAACCAAGGAAAATATAGTAACCTATGACAGATGTTCGACTGACAGTACATGCTCCCAAGTCAGCATCACAATAAGCAGAAAGTTGTATTATTTGTAGGGAAAAATAAACCATGTGAGGGACAACCCTTGAGATACTTAAGTACATGTAAAGCTGCTCTGAGATGAGCCTGACAAGGTGTTTGCATGTATTGACTCAGTTGTTGTACTGCGTAGGTAATGTCAGGTCTAGTTAGGCCAAGATAAAGGAGCCTGCCTAACAACCTTCTATATTGATCAGGTTTGTCAAGCTTGAGATCCATATCCGGCACTAGTTTGATCCCTTGAAACAATGGAGTACTAACCGGTGCAACATTTGTCAACCAACATCATTAATCATATCTAAAATGTATTTGCTATGAGTCAAAGAAGTTCCAGTTTCTGATCTTGCAATTTCAATGCCTAGGAAAAATTTGGCATACCATAGGTCTTTAATTGTGAACTACTGATGTAAAAAGGTTTCAACTGGCAGTAACAAACTTTCATCAGGCCCGCTTAAAAGAACATCATCCACGCAGACCAATAAAGCTATAAAGGTCTTATCTGAACCTTTGGTGAAAAGACAATGGTCATGTTGTGATTGTTGAAAACCATACAAGAGTAATTTGGAAGTAAATTCCCTGTTCCACTGCTTGCAAGCCTGTTTTAGGCCATACAATGATCTTTCTAATTTACAAACTTGACCAGTTTTAGCCTTGGAATAGCCTTCAGGAGGATTCATATATATCTCTTCATGAATATATCCAAGCAAATATGCATTATTTATGTCTCTAATTGATGAAGAGGCCATCCTTTACTAGTGGTAATGGCTAAGAAAATTCTGACTGTGATCAACTTGGCCACAGGTGAAAAGGTATCATTGTAGTCCAGGCCTAGCAATTGACTGTAGCCCTTGGCTCCCAGTCTTGCTTTGTATCCATCAACTTCACCATTTGGTAGATATTTGATTCTATATATCCATTTACAACCTATTAGTTTCTTTCCAAGGGGCAAATCAGTTAAGGTCCAAGTATGATTATTCTCTAGGGCATCAAGCTCTTTTTGCATAGCAGTGATCCAATTCTTATCATATTTGGCATTATGATAAGAAGAAGGCTCATGGATCTTGGATACATTTGATTGAAAGGCTAAATATGGTTTTGAAAATGAAAAATCTGAATAAGATGGATGAAGTGTATTTGAATGTGAATGCATAACAGAGTCAGGAGACACATTGCCATTAGTAGTCACTATGGCTACAAAATCTTGTAACCATGATGGTTTGGAAATTTTTCTTGTACTCTTTCTAATAGGCTGTAAAGGTTCAATGGGTTGGGGATTATTCAATGTTGAGGTGGAAGGGATAGGTAAAGTGTTAGAAATGACAGGTTCTTGTGTATTTAACAAAGATGGTACATTGGGGTTAATTGTTTGATGGTTCGTTTGTTCTAGTTCTGAGATATCTAAACAGTGGGGCAAGCAAAGCTGAGGTCCTGTTTCTGTGGATGTGGTTTGAAATGGAAACCTATTTCCATGAAAAATTACATCTCTTGAGTTGACTATGATGTGATTGTTCAGGTCTATATGCCTTGTGTTGTGGTGAATAACCTAGCAATGTACTTGGTATAGCTCTAGGATCAAATTTGTTCTTATGGGGCTTATTATTTGTGGCAAAACACAAACATCTTATGACCTTGAAGTAACTATAATCAGGTTTGGTACAGTATAAAACTTCATAAGGTGATTTCCATTTCAAAACTTCAACAGGGAGGGAGTCTATTGATAATATGGGTAGATGTCAATAAAGTCTCAAACCAGAATTTTCTAGGAAAATTAGCTTGAAACATGAGTGACCTAGCAACTTGAAGAAGTGACTTATGCTTTCTTTCTGCAACACCATTTTGTTGTGGTGTGTATATGCATGACTTTTGGTGAATAATGCCTTTTGATTGGAAAATATTAACACAATCTGAGTTAATGAACTCAGTTCCATTATCACTCCTAATCTTTTTTATTTTTTTCCCAAATTGTGTCTCAATCATTTGAATGTAATGTTTCAAAACTGTAGGCACTTGTAACTTTGTATTAATCATGTACACCCATGTGTATTTACTATAATCCTCAAACAATAGTTACCATGAATACTGCAACTGTTATTGAAGTGACTCTATATGGTCCCCACAAGTCTATGTGTATAAGATAAAAAATTTCCTTGGAATTACTTAAGCTAACTGGTAAAGGCAACCTGTGTTGTTTGGATAAGGGGCATACATGACAAATTCCTTCCTGATTTTCTACTTTAGGTATAGAATCTATATGTTTTAACCTCAAATCGGATACATGCCCTAATCTAGCATGCCATAACGCGCTCAAATGATCAGGATGAGACTTACATGTATGAAAAGCACTACAAGTTTTATTGAAAAGGAAAGATTTGTTATTGAGAATGTATAGGCCACCTTGGACTTTCCCAATGGCAATGTCCTCCTTACTCTGTAAATCCTGCAAGATGCAGTGATCAGGTAAGGAGTTTACTGAAACACGACATGTTTTGGCTAAGGTATTCACAGAAATCAAGTTACATGTGAAACTGGGAACATAAAACACTTTTTTTAATGTAATTTTATCATTTAGAATGACATTTCCTATATGGGTGACAGTTCTAAAGGAACCATCAGGTAGTTTCACGTTTCTGGGTTTAGGTAACTTGGTGATATCGTAAAAAATTTAAAATTGTAAGCCATTTGGTCGGTAGCCCCAGTATCCACAATCCAATCACCTTTATCTTTACAGTAATTGCTAAATAGATGAGAATTTGAAACATTACCTACAAAATTCACTGTGTTTGCAATAGAGACATCCTCATTACTGTTTTGTACTGATTTTTCCTTCATGGCCTTCTTAACTTCTTGTTGTATCATATAGGAGATACTCTCATTCCAACTTCCGAATTCACCCTTATTATTACTACTGGCAAAATTAAGAGGTGTGTCTTCCATGTGAGATGCAGAATTGACCAGTGGCTTATACTCTGTTGCTTAAATCCTTGATACCATTCAGGGTACCCATGGAGTTTGAAGCACGTTTTCCTATTGTGCCCTCCAGTCCTGCAATGACTATAGTACCTGTCATCTTTCTTCCCAGACTCTTTCTTTTTAATTGCAAATCTATTCTCCTTATCATTAAATTTTTCATATTTTGCATTTCCCATACTTAACATAGCAGTAGTGTTCTCACTTGATTCGACCACAAAATTATTCATTTGTTTCTCAACTCTCAAAACCATTGAGTAGGCCTTGTTGACACTAGGGAACGCATCCATAAGGAGAATTTGATTCTTCACATGGTCATAACACTCATTCAACCCCATCAAGAATTGAATTAACTTGTCCTCATTGTCTAATTCAATTAGTGACTTAGCTCCTCCACAAGTACAAACGGGAATTTGTCTAAGACATGCAACTTCATCCCACATCTTCTTTAACTTGGTATAGTAAACAATCACCGTCATATTTCCCTGACAGAAGCCACTTATTTCACGCTTAATTTGATATAGGAGAGGGCCTTACTTTCTCCAAACCGTTGACCTAGCTCTTCCCATAGTTCTTTAGAACTATTGGTATAGAGAAAAGCTTCTACGATTTCCTTCGATATCGAATTCAGTATCCACGATATTACCATACTATCTACCCTCAACCACTTATCATAGTGTGGTGATTCTGGATTTGGCATCTCACATTTACCAGTTATAAATCCTAATTTATCTTTGGCCCTAAGCGCTATAACCATTGACCGACTCCATGACAGGTAATTTAAGCCAGACAGAGGAACGCTTACAAATTGAGGCCTGGATTATCAGAGTTTTGCAGAACCATAGGATTTTCAACAGCTTCAGTATTGTTTCTAACATCGTTGCTTCGTGGAACTACGGTTTCGTCTTCAAGCGCCATTTCGAAATCAACCAACCTTTGTTTGAGGTAAGATTCAAAAGAAAGATTGGGTTTAACTAAGAAGAATGGATTTAGGATATATGGCTCTGATGCCATGAACAGATCTCAGAGAAAGCAAGCAAACATGATAAAAGAAGAAAAGGTCTCTGTATATTACTAGAATCGTATGTTTAAGCTACAGTTCCTAAAAGATGTATACAAGCTAAAACAATAATTGTTTTGTTGACTTATTGTGATAACTCATCTAAAACTGTCAGCTATATTCCCTAATATAATTATAATAAATACATTTTACATAACGGATCTCCCACTTGTGCCACCTTTAATGGGAGCACTGATCAGATAAGGTCCAAGTATGGTCTGAGTTCGCTGAAAAAAGTTCTCAGGAGGGACGCCACTGAGCAAGGAGGTGATAGAGGGTTCGCGAAGAATTATCCAGCGGTGAGAATTCTTCAAGGTTACGGCTTAGCTGAGTCAACGGTGATTGGTGCGTCCACAGATACGCCGGAGTAGAGTAGGCGATACGGCTGGATTGCTGTCGCCGAGCATGGATGCAAAGATTGTGGACCCATAGAGCGGAATTGGCTCAGAGGTTCTTCTATTATGAGAGGTAAAAGCAGATGGGCTATTTTGTCGTTTCTGTTCGTGGTTTTTGACGTGCGTGAATAAGATAAGCTAACTGGTCTTATCCTTTGCACAAAATATGAGAACCCATCAGCAACTTGTTATTACGTAATGTACTAAAACATTTGCTGGCTGATTCATAGTTACAATTTAGTATCTAAGCTGAATGAATAGTAATTTTTAGTTCACAAGTCAAATCAAAGTATTAATTCTAAATTCTCATTGTTACTTCAATGATTTTCATTTTAATATATTTATGTTAAAAAACTTAAAAGATTCACATAAAAGTTTTAATCAAGTGTTCGATGCGGTGGAACCAGCTGTACCTGATTTTGCTGGGGTATTGCAAGCTCCTGCTATTTGTTTCTGTTTCTGTGAGGTTATAGATCTTAAGTCACTGCTTCTGCAATATGTTGAAGGGAAGAGTTTTCTGTTAGCCGGTGCATGGCTGTCTTTTTCCTATCAGTGATGACTTTGGAGTGCTTTTCTATGCAGAATATCTCGCTAATAATCTATTTGTCTATAGAAAAATTATTCCTTTCTCAAAACTTGTGAAATTTAACTTATCAAAGGTTGTTCCTTTTTTTTTTTTTAATCTTTTTGAGGAAAACTTGTCAAACGTTTTTCGTCATTCTGCTTTTACCTTGGTATAAATAGCCTTAGGTTGTGAAATATATACCCCTGATCCCCTGGGTATCTCCTCCTTAAGCATTAGATGGATTGAGCATGATAGTGACGATGTATCGTTACAATCGAAATGATGACATGATTATCAATACTGATGACATCAATTTTTTACAAACTAATCTGACGGGGTTGATTTTGCGGGTTATTTTGGTAATGTTGAAGCTACATCATCAACCCTTGACTCTGAAGGATGGCTGAGGACTGGAGATCTTTGCTATATTGATGACGATGGCTTTATATTTGTGGTTGATCGGTTGAAGGAGCTTATTAAATGCAAGGGATATCAGGTGAACAGCAGATTGACTTATAGTTCTTTCAATTGGACTTTCTTTATGGAGTTACTTTGTTTTAATCCTGTATGCTACATTTAAGCTCGCTTGCTTGCCAAGATGGTTGTTGCCACTTCTCAATTTCCTTCATGGAAACTGCCATATTATGAATGTTTGCTGATTATATTGTCTCCTCACTTGTTAGGTTCCCCCAGCGGAACTGGAAGCCTTTTTGCTGACTCATGTGGACATTTCTGATGCTGCCGTGATACTGCAAGCATTCTGTTCAGTTTGTATAATAGAGCTTGGAAATTCACTATTATGCATATTTGGCACATCCTTTTTTAGCAAACTGAAAACCCATTCTTGAAAAACATATGCATTTTATCCTTTCCTATTTTTCCTTCGAAAACACGAGCCTGATTGTAATATTATATCAGGCTTCCTGACAACGAGGCTGGACAGTTTCCCATGGCCTACGTAGTAAGAAAGGCTGGAAGTAGCTTATCAGAGACTGCTGTAATGGATTTTGTAGCAAGACAGGTGTGTCCGAAGTACCAAATATAATGAGTGCCGTAAAATGTTTTAGCATAATTCAATTCTTTTGACATTGTATTTTTTCCTGATTACCATAAGTTGCTACTTATGCAGGTGGCTCCATACAAGAGAATCAGAAGAGTTGCATTCATTTCTGCCATCCCTAAGAATGCATCAGGCAAGATCCTCAGGAAGGATCTGATACAGCTTGCTACCTCTAAACTTTGAACGGTTTAGTCTTCTGTAAACGCAGTAAGATATCCTCAGCGTTAGTACATTTTGCTTAGCTTTGTTATCTACTCACTAAGTACCTGTTTAATATGTCCATTAGATAGAATGGAAACAAAAAGTTGGATGTTTGGGGTATGTTCTTTGAAGTTACATTGTCATTTCTGAAGGCAATAATTTGTAATCTCCCCATTTATAGATTTGAATAAGAATGAATTTTTCTTGATTATATTGGCTTTTGTCTAGTATTTCACTAAAGCACTGAACCTTTTTCTGATGTTTGGCCCTTCATGGACCTAAACCAAAGGAATAACAGCGTCTTTGTAAACCAAGACCAGCTTAGCATCGTAAACAACAATTCTGATAAATCGTTTTAAGTAGTTTCTATCGTGTAAGTATTTAATGAGTATAAAACTTTAGGATGATTAAAATGAGAAAACAGGAAAAGGGAAAATGTACCCATATGAACTAATTAAACCTGCAAGTAATGTACAAAAAGCAAGGCTAGCTCAGTCACTCATCTGGGTTCTGCTCTACACAAGTATGGATCCGTGAGAAGGAAGAATAGGTAAAAAAGAAGAAACTGAAATTCTGTCGCAAGTATTCATGGAGATCAAAGCATTTTCGACACAGACAGAAGGATTCTTTCTTAGCAAAGCCAAAATGTATTCCAAGAAATCTTCTTCACAAGGAACTTGCAGAGGTCCATGAGCTGTGGTTCCAAATTCTTCCTCTGCCATTTCCAACAGAACTCTAAAAATGGGGTGATTCAAATAGCAAATAGGGACAATGAACCTCTTTCCTTCCTTAGTGTAGACAGCAAAATGACCTTTCTTTCTTTTGGTCCATTTCTGCACTACCCCGCTTAGTAACTTGGAAGAACTCTTCATGTGCTATTTAAAACAAAATTTTTATTTTCTGAGATTGATGAGCTCTGGAGGGAATATATGTTGTTGTTTTGTTGGTTATATTATATGGGAAAAGAAGGCAATTGAAGGTAAGGTGGTGAGGTTATTAATAAGAAAGGAGCCTAGATGGGTAATGTATGGAGAGAGTGGGTTTCCTGTGACCATTGATAATGTTGGTGCCCATTGAATGAAAAGGAAAGGTAATAGAAAGCATATACGCATGTCTTGAATGAATAAAAATGGATTTACTTTGTACAAGTGATAGAAGATACACGAACGTGGTTGCTTCGAGCGAGAATCAATGATTTTTTTTTACCATTTGATATTCTAAACTCATTAACCCAGATTTTAAAAGTGCCATACACTTAGATCTTGAACTCCAAATTTCTAATAAAAAGAAAATTATCTTTTCTTGTGGACGTTGATAGAGATGCAATCAAAGGCTTTAAATGCCTCTGTATCGTAGCTATACGTGTAATGGCAAGCGCTGGACTTGGGTTTTCGGATTATGGGGGGTAGTGGGTTGGGTCTTATTCAGCCTGTAAGAAACTGATTAGGCCTTATATCAATAGTCTCAGCCCATCTAAGTAGGCCCGATGAAGTTGACAAACTGAGTAGTTTGTCAAAATGGCCCTCTGTTGGTACTACTATAAATAAATTATCCTAATAAATTAGTTATAGGAATCTATCTATCCATCTATCTATGATCCTGAAGAAAAAACAACTTAAAATTGCTGATATGGCTCTCTTTTTTCTAGCATTTTATTTTTCCTCCTTTTACAAAATTTTAAATTTTTTTTATGTTTTTTATATTTCAATTTGATATATATATATATATATATATATATATATTTTAAATTATTTTCTCTAACACTTTGAACTTTTTTTGAATATTTTATCATCCATAAAATAACTGTAATCGTGTGTGTGTATATATATATATATCTTTTATAAAGTGATTTGAAACTAACTCATGATATGGTTTTTATTCTCTGATAAAAAATCATCCAGAATAAAAATATTTCACTTTCTAGGCTTTATTTTGAATTTTTTTTTTTTTTTTTTGGCTTTATATTTTGCTCAGTGATCTTTTTTTCAAACTTAAATAGAAAGAGCTTACATATTGTGTCATCTTTCATAATTTTCATGGTATTGGTCAAGTACTGAAAATATATTATGGATCCTTAAGGCACATGATAACTTTCTTTTAGTCGCTCTTTTTATTTATATAATCCATTTGTATAATTAAGAATATTTGGACAAATATTCTTTATGTTTGTGTGTGTAGGGCATATGCATAATTCTGTTTTCTTTAAGCGGTACCCTATACATTTACAAGTGCAGGTGCAAATATATGTCTTTTTACGAATATTTGGATTTAAAGAAAATGTTGTTCTTAAACTTTCCTTTATCATGTAAGTATTTCTAATCCTTTTTATATTTTTTTTCTTTCTAAATTTATTTTTAATCTTATTCTATAGATATTTCGATTCTTAATATTTTTTTTAAAAAAAAAAAATCTTGTTCTTAGATTCTTTAAATTATCATGATTTCAAATTTTAATTTATTGGCTAAGATGTTTATTAATTATATTTTATAAATTTTGAAAGAATAATTCCTTTTTGTTTTAGTTGATTTATTATTTGTAGATTGAATATATAAAGAGCACTTTGATCCCTAAGAAAAACAGAGAAATATGAAGATTCTTTTTTTCCTTTTTACATTGCATTCTAGCGAGTTTAAAGTTTTCTTCTTCGTTTATTTTAGTTAATAGATTTATTACGGAGATTACGCTGTGATATTGTTGTGATATTTTCTGTTATCTTTTGTAATTATCTTTCTATGTGTAGCTCTACTATTTGAGGTAGTTACAATTAGCTTTCCTACAATTAAGGATTGTGTCTTGTTTAGGAGTCTTAGACATTGTGTATATATGGCTGTAATGCTCTCGGTAAAAGGAGAGAGGAGAAACGTATTTTTTCCTCAAAAACTTGTTTACTTTTTATCTTGGTATCAGAGCCAGCCATTGATTATTCATGGATGGGGATGAAAAGAAGATGAATCTCTATTCATTGAACAACAATGATAATCCTAGGAACGTGATTACTCAAGTGCAATTAAAAGGAGAGAATTACGACGAATGGGCTCATGCCATGCGTACAATGCTTAGAGCTAAGAAGAAATACTGTTTCATTGATGGAATCGTGACAAAGCCAAAGGAAGATTCACCAGATCTTGAAGATTGGTGGACAGTAAACTTAATGTTAGTCTCATGGATTATCAACACCATTGAGCCTACAATTCGATCGATGATCACTCTTATGGATAACGCCAAGGACTTATGGGAGGACATCAAGCAAAGATTCT
The DNA here is from genome assembly GCA_947857235.1 of Jatropha podagrica. Lineage (NCBI taxonomy): Eukaryota > Viridiplantae > Streptophyta > Magnoliopsida > Malpighiales > Euphorbiaceae > Jatropha > Jatropha podagrica. The sequence goes on along the minus strand of CANUEP010074712.1, from coordinate 819 downwards.
CCATGGGTATGGTCCATGAGTTCAGCAACTCAGATTTGAACTGGCAAATGCTTAAAATAGAGAAAGTAAATCTGTTTTCTTATATGTTTTATCATAACATACAACCACCTATTTATACAAGAATACTTCCTTAATTCTAGCTTAGGACATTCTTAATCTAACTAGGATTACATAACGGTTATAGACAAGGAAACCTGAATCATTATCCTAATCAAATAAGGATTACTAGTTAGATTAAGAATGTAAATACGTAATCCTAATCAAATAAGGATTACTAATAAATCTTTCGTAATAGTCATAAAGACTCTCTCCAGCCTTTTGTCTAGCCCCATAGATTTCTCTTCGTATGATGGCTGCCCTGGAAGCGAGAAAATACTTGTACAAGAATGCTCGGGCCATATCAGGCCATGTGGTGATGGAACCTGGAGGTAGATTAAGCAACCACTCATTAGCAGTATCTTTAAGTGAGAACGGGAATGCTCTCAATTTAATTTGCTCTTCAGTTACCCCCTGCGGTCTCATGCTAGAACAAACTCCATGGAATTCCTTCAGGTGATTACGCAGATTTTTTATCTTTATTCCATGGAAAGTCGAAAGTTGATGAATAAGACCCGATTTAAGCTCAAATGGCACTTCCAACTCCGGGTAAGTAATACATATAGGCTGCTGCTCTACAGGGGCAGCCTGTAGCTCTCGAATAGTGCAATTTTCGGCCATAACTTCCTCTTGATTTTTGCAAGAATCTCTTCCTACTCAAGGCTTTCTTCTTCGGTTTTAGCTGTAAAATCAAGGTGACCAGCTGCTGGACTTTTCGGTTCA
>CANUEP010074621.1:0-15742 GCA_947857235.1 Jatropha podagrica | reverse complement strand
TTGGCATCAAATGCCTAAACAAAATGCACAAAGCATACACACACTCATGCATAAAGCATCCCCATTCAAAGCCCTCTAAAAGAGGCCTATCGAACTACGTTGACTTTGATCTTCCATTCAAACGGAAGTACGTAGGCACGTATGGGATTTAACCCCGAGCGGCAAGTCAAAATTACATAGACACTTTTACTCATATTGTTTCATTCACCCTGCAAAGCATTCATTCATAGGTTAGTTCATCAGCATGACATAGTCTCGGGATCCATCTCGGGTTTGCACACCATGCCTTAATCATTGGGTAATTGATCTAGTAATTAGTTTAATTAAAATTGGAGTCATTTAGGGTTTTTCCTAGTTTACCCTTAAATAATTAAACAAGGTGGCGACTCACACATCACGTGCATTTCTATCTTTTTGTCATATGCATTTCACGCATATGTGTGTCGGGGTAGGGGTTCACAGCTGGGCGGGTATGCCCACCTGTCTGGGCGGGCGTGCCCGCCTGTCCGGGCGGGCGTGCCCCACTCTCTCTTTTTTTTCATTCCGGAGGCTTTTTCGGGAGTTCCAGACCTCCAAAAAATATTCCGTGACTAGTTCCGCAATCCTCATAATTTTTCAGACATTTCAAGTACCATATTGGCATGCTTTCGGTGAATTTCCAAAATGGCCTTTGGTCCGGCCGGGCTGTTTGCAGTCCGGGAAAATAGGTTTTTGAGTCTGAAAAATTGAGTGTTCACACACTGTAATAGGGTGGAAAAGTTGTATTATGTGAATAATGGCTAGATAATGTACCAAGAAATCCTTAAAAATATGGCCATGGATTTATATTTGAAGCTTTGTGCAAAGGAGGGTGATGTGGTCCCTACTTATGCAATCTCTAGTCTCTTCCCTCAAATTGATGTAGCTAATTTAGAAGGGTTATATCTGGCTGTTGATGATGTTCAAATTATTGGTGCCCTTTTCCAAATGATGCCGTGGAAGGCCCCTGGCCCTGACGGGCTTCATGCTGGTTTTTTTCAAAAATGCTGGGATTTAGTAAAGGATGCTCTCTATTCCAAAATCAAATCTGTCTTTCCAAGTGGGAACATTCATTCCTCTATCAATGATACGCAGTTAGTATAATGTTAGCTACAAAGTTATTATGAAGATTGTGGGTCTCCCATTTATATATGGCACAACCCAAGATGGGGGTTGAACTGGGTTATTATGAAGATTGTGGGTCCCGTTTAACATTTGTGTAAATATAATATAATCAAGCAGAACTTTATAAAATAAAAGAAGATAGACACAGAGATTTATAGTGGTTCGGCACTAACTCGGCTACATCCACTTCCCAAGACGCATCTTGAGATCCTCCACTATGTTATCTCTTTTTAAGGGTAAGAGACAAACCAACAATTACAAAGGAATAGATTCAACACCTAAATTTAATCTTAACCCACTAGATTACACAGGTTCTAGCTAACCTCTACCTTTTTTTTGTTTTGCAGAGATCAGAAAACTTAGATCAAGACATTAGAATCCTACATAAGGATAGGGTCGCTTGATAACTTATAATACTATAGCTTCTCAACTAAGTTATTACACAAATATATTTCGTTTAAAGTTCTCTAACCACAACAGATTACAACAATCTATATATAAAGAGAGAAATGCAATTATAAGCACAGAAGAACAGAAAACAAATTTGAAATCAAAATCAGAAACGCAGATCTGTTCTTCGAAAAGTGTTGAAAATAAATTCCTTTTCACTTGTAAAATATCTCTTGAAGAATAAAGATGAAAAAAAAAGGGGATTGAAGAGAGAGAGCTTAGAGAGATTTTGAAAGCATAAACAATGGCTCCTATACTCTTCTCCAACGTTAACTTTAAGAGACAGAAAAGTTCTTAGACCAAAATGACAGTTTTGCTTCAATTAATGTTGGAGATGAAATCATTTGTAGTTCTGTCATGTTTGGCTAAAAGAGGCAGTGCATGGAGCGCATTTAAGAGGTTTGTCACTTAGGTTTAACGTGCATTAAATATGGAGAGTTGTTGTATTAAAACATGTGTTGCATTTAAGATCAGAAACAAAATAGCTATAATAGAATCTGAAAGGTGTGTTTAGAAATTGAATGGTTGTGTCAGAATTAGAACAGCTTTTCAGAAACACATTAAATGACCACCAAAGATTTTACTCCAAAAATATTTTGAATGGAAAAAACGTGGAGAAAATCATTTTGGACAATCTCCTTTTCATTTATTTATTCAAAATCATTTAAAAATAATTTTTGAGAGAGAGAAAAATAGATTTGTGTTTATAATATTATTTACTCTCAATCCTACATTAATTTTCTAGGACACAAAATAATACTAACTAAAAAATAATTCTTCAATAAACTTCGTGGCTTCAAATAAAGGTCTTGAAAGTAGGAACATATTTTTTTTAATAATTCTTCATCAATAATTTCTACATAAAATAACTTTAGCACAAAAATAATATATAAATTTATTTGGTTTAACTAATCATCAAAATCAAGAGGTAAAATTAACCTTTAGCTAATAATCTCCCCTTTTTTTATGATGACAAAACCAATAAATTTATCAACAGTAAATATAAGTGCTCCCCCCTAAATTTATGCATATCAATCAAGTACAAGTTTTAAATTCAACAGATTTATCATGAAGCCAAAATTAGAACTTACATAGACTCTCCCTAAATAAGTGCAAATAAAGCTTATGGGATCTAGAACAGAATAGAGATTAAAAACTGACTTTAGAATTACAACAAAGTTCTAAAGTCTAACAGTCGTAGACATTCTTTAAGAAAAATATATTCTGTTCGCAACATTAGAATACGAAAAATCCACAGTTTTAGAACATGATAGTGTAGAGTTTAACACTCAAGAATGTACTGTGTTTGTTAAGAATGTGCAGTATTCTCCCCCTTTTTGTCATCATAAAAGAGGGTTAAGAATCAATCACAAAAAAAATATACATATATATATATATATATATATATATATCAGGGAATAACTTGTAATACAGAAATAAAACAAGGGAATAAACTTCAACAAAAAGTTCCAAAACAACACGAACTAACTACAACATAAAAACATAAGGAATTAGATAATTGTTCTAAAAACATAAAAACAACACACAAAACAAAAAAAAAATACTAGGGAAACACATAACAAACACAATAGGTTATCAATCAGCATTCAGTCAGAAAAGATTGAGAAGAAGCTATTGGTTGTCAGACTCGGTTCTGGGCTTTTTGGCTCTTCGAAGATTTTGGGCAGGAGAGGAAGAGTGAGGTCCCTGGCTGTTGTAGATGGTCCCTTAAGCTATATGCTTGTACCTCTTTGGCCTTTCAAAGGATGAAGAGAAAGATGCAGTCTTGACCTTGAAAATGGCAAGTCTTCTTTCATTAAGGCTTTTCATCCTTTCCATGGAGTCAACAAGAGATCTAGGATGCTCCATTACTGCCTTCCCATGCTTGATGCTTGCCTCAAGTTCCTTATTGTGTTCTTCGATAAGGCTCTTCTCCATTTCCGATAGGACTACCTCTCTATATTTCTGTCCAGAAACATCTATAAAGGTCTTTCTAACTTCAGTTTCTTGCTTTGCTTCTTATTCTGCACCTAGTTTTGTTTCTTCTTTATCACTAAGATCCAGCTTCTCAGTCTCCGTATCGCTAGCACCTTCAGCCTCCATTTCTTATTCTTCGTTCTTCTCTTTTCTATTTCAATTCCTCCTAAATTTTCAAGATCACCTTTGTCTTGGTAAACATTCAGCTCCTTTTTTTGCTTTATCTCTTGATTTTATTCTAATTCCAGTTTTCTTCTTCTTTTCTAATTCTGCTTTCTATTATTCTAAACTTGCTCCTTTTTCCACTTAGTCACTTTTTCTGCTTCCTTTTCTTTGTTTGTTGTTTCTAATTTTTCTTTTTCCTTTTCTAAACTTCCTTTTTCTTTTTTCTAAACTTACATTTTTCTTTTTCTAAACTTACTTTTTCCTTTTCTAATTCCAGCATCCCCTTTTCTAACTTCGATTTTTCCAACTTCATCTTTTCCACAGACTCCTTTTCTTTCTTCTATTCCTCATCATCATCTTCATCCTTCTCATCCTTCAACATCAGAGAATTACTATCAAGTTTTGATACAGACTGACACTTCTTCTTTTTCAGATTAACTTTCAAAAACTCAAAAACGAGGGTAAGGATCATCCCATATAGCAACTTTCTTGGGTTGCTCACCATCTTATCAAACATTACATAACATAAATTAAATGGCTTCCTTTCAACAATATGCCACATCAAACACAATTCCACTTGATTGACATAGGTTAAGGAACCACTTTTGGGGAAAATGTAGTGGACTATAAATTTGTAAAGCCATTTTATGTTCTCCTGTAGCTTAGAAAAATCAATCATGGATTTTCTCTCAGAGTATCCTTTTCTAGTTATCTTTTGGATGAACTCTTCTTTTCTATACTCACTGACCTTGGTGACTTCTTTGATTTTAGTTACCTTAGACCCAATATTTGGAATTTTGAAAATTTTACTAAAAACGTCAAGGGTTAAAATCCTTTCTTCCCCATCTAATTTTACTGAAAGAGACTCAGATCTAATTTCTCTCAAAGACCGATAAAATTCCTTTACAGCAAACTCATAACAAGGCCTATCTAATTTCAAAAAATTCAATCAAACTTGACATTCAAACATTTCTTTAAATCCAGATTTAGTTCTTTCAAAAAAGCAAAGGCATGAGAGAATTTTGTGATAGAATCGATTTACCTTTACTTTTAGAAGAGATCACTTTTTCAACTTTCTTCACTTTCTCTTCCCTTTACTCTGCTTCGATTTCAGGCTAGACTGTGGTAGAGACTTTAAAAGCTCAGCTTCATGCTTTTTGAATTCCTTTTTCAGTTTGGCAAGGAGCTCAAGCTCTTTTGTTGTCATTTTCTCAGAGGAAGGAGATGGTTAGAGTTGGACATGGTGTTTGTTTAGAGTTTAGAAAGCTCTTTAGGGTTTTGACAGAGGAAGAAGAAGATATCGCTAGAGGTCGAGAGACAGAGAGAGAAATGAAATTAATTTGACTTAATATTTTTGGGAGAGAGAGAAGAATCTTTAAGGAGAAGTTTTGATTAATGAAGAGAGAGGAAGAGCTTGTGTCAGGAATGTGGGAGAGAGAAAAAGAAACAATTTAATTATTTTTGAAAATTAAAAAGACAGTTATGGGGAGAGGAGAAAAGTAACTGACTTGACCTTTTTGATAACCCCAACATACAACACATAATAAATGACATGCTGCCACTTTTGCAAAATAAAAAAATTAAATTAAATAAAAAAATTAAAAACAAATAAATCTCCTAATATGTTTGACAAAATTTGAATTCTGATGTTGATGGCGATATTAGAATTCAACATCAGAACTCTATTTAACCTTTTAAGCACATAGACATATATCACAAAATATTCTAAATAGAGTTAATCTTTGTAAAAACATATAACACAGTGCAAAGGTTCTCATTCTAATCCATAGAAAGCATTTACAACATACTCACAGAGTTCTAAAGTTAAGGGTTTAAAACCAGCATAGTTCTCTTCTAATTAAGCAGAATTGGCTTTTATTTAATGGTTTTGTGAAAATATCCGCCAATTGCTTTTCTGAAGGAATAAACTCAACCACTATATCACCTTTTTGAACATGATCTCGTATGAAGTGGTGTCTGAGTTTTATATGCTTGGTTCTAGAATGCTGGACTAGATTTTTAGATAGGTTGATAGCACTAGTATTATCGCATCTGATAGGGATTGTTTCTAATTTTAGACCGTAGTCTACCAATTATTACTTGAACCATAGAACTTGTGCAGCACAACTTCTAGCAGTTATGTATTCTGCTTTTGCAGTAGATAGAGCAACAGAGGTCTGCTTCTTACTAACCCATGATACAAGGGCGCTACCTAAAAACTGGCAAGTTCCAGACGTGCTCTTTCTATCTACTCTACTTCCTGCAAAATCAGAATCCCTATACCCAACAAGATCAAATGTATCATCTTTAGAATACCACAGACCAAGATTAGAAGTACCACAAAGATATCTTAGAATCCTTTTTACAGTAATTAAATGTGATTCTTTGGGATTTAACTGAAATCTAGCACATAAACATACACTAAAGTGAATTTCAAGTCTGCTTGTAATTAGATATAGTAAAGAACCAATCATACTTCTAAACAACTCTATATCCACATCCTTTCCTTTTTCATCTTTTTCTAATTTTGAGGATGGGCTCATTGGTGTGCTACATACCTTGGCATTATCCATTTTGAACCTTTTTAACAGTTCATGTAACACCCATTGTCGAATCCCGGAGGACCCGACGATGAGCACCACATTCGGTGCTGGAGCACCGTCTTATCTTACTCAATAATCCTAAATCATGTATTAGAAGTGGCTAAGTTTACATGAGGAGGCAAGTAATATTTTTTTTTTTAAAATGAAGTTTAAAGCAAGGTTTAAGGAAATTCCTATGGAAAATCCGCAAGAGTTACCCCTAAAAATTAACTTACCACACAAAGAAAACAGAAACACTTCCAATATTAACTCCTCCAAACCCGAAAACTCTAAATCAATATAATAGGTCATGCAGCACTTCTAATTATTCAAATCGATCAATTTAGGTTCTATTATAACATGATATCATCCATTCAAATATTTAATTGCTAACAAACATTTACTTTAAAATTCACTATAAGATAAAACTGCTTAATTAATCATAAATCTCATTAATTTACAAATTCAATATATACAATTCAATCTCTTATAATATTTTTATACATGCCATAATATATCTTATACATGTCCTACCCAAAATAAATTTTCCTTCTATTATGCTAAGCCTCTGGTCCTCGAGTAGCACCCATTGTCCCTAATCTGAATGTGATAGAAATCGACGCATTGAGTATATCACTCAGTGGTGCTAAATAACTTAATAGTACAATAACTAAGGGTGTCTAAGCAATAAACTTAATATATAATTTCAAATACTAAAATCAAATATAAAAATACCGAAAGTATACAAATCAAATTAAGATATTTCGAAAATCACAAATAAATCCATTCTTCAAAATAAATTCATAGTTTGATAAATATAAGAACAATTTCAAAAAAATAAATATATCTTTGATTTCTTTATAACGAAATAAAATTACGTTCTTAGTTAAGGGCTCATGCATATACAGAAAGAAATATAAATAGATTCGATTTCAGAATCATAGAATAACTGAATTACATAATTGTGGCCTATGAAAGCGCCACCATACAGAATAATAAGCATGTTCGCTTATTCAGAAGGGCTGATAACCCTAGCATATGATCATAGCTTTCACATAACAGAATGGCCTGATGAGCCGAGTATGCTCATGTACCGAAACAAATCTCATCTTACTACATTTCAATCGTGTATAGTAGAACCCAAATCAAAACCATTCTTTTACAAATAACTTATTTCTTCTATATCATTTCAAAATAATAATCCCATAACATAACATCTTCTTCATAAAATTTCATAAACTTACAACTTGTAAAAATCCAACAAAATCCACTTATGTTCCAAAGAAAAATAATACTTTCACAGTACACTTATATTTAGCAAAACATTTAGCAAAACATTTCAATGCATAAATATTTTTACTTCAAAATAACTTAATGCTTATTATTTCAAAAATTCCTTAAGACTCATGCTTAAATATTTCAAGGTTTAACCCCTTTTATTTCAAAATTCACCAACTTTCAACTTGCAAAAATTCCCACCTTTCATACCAAAACATTTAAGCTTCCATTTTCAAAATTATACTTAGCTTCAAACTAAATTTTCTTACTTAAATCTTACAACTCATAAAAGTTTTACCAACCTTCACACTTAGGAAAACAAAGCTTCGTATTGAAAATATACTTAAAATACAAATCAAATTCACTTATTAACACCCTTTAAATACTTACTAGTATATATATAAACACAAAACACTTCTCATTCCTTTTGAAGGCTTTCTTTTAGCTCTCCAAAATCATAAGTACTAAAGATTCAAAATGGAGATTTAAAACACCAATTAAATACTTATCAAATAACACTTAATTAAGCCATAAAAACATTACTTGAAAACATTTAATCTTAAAACTCATCTTTTACACATTCAAACTTTCTATAAGTCTTGAAAAAATAATTAAAAATTAAAATACCAAGTAGTTATTTAAAGCATCACTAAATTATTTTAAAAAAAAAAACTCATTAACATTAAAAGAACACAAAAGTATGAAGCAAAAATTCATGCCCTTCCTCCTAAGGAGGTTCGATCAAGTGAAGGGGAAGGAGAAGGGGATGACCCTCTTCCCATTCAAGCATTTCATCATGCTTAGAAAACATGGAAAATCATATAAAAATAACCAATTAAGCAATTCCCCAACAAAATCACAAAGAAATCAAAATTCATTCAAAACCTAAAAATTGAAAACTTAAAGAAAATGAAAGGGGAAGGAAATATTATTGCACTAACCTTGAAAACAAGTTTGAATAGGTTTAGAAAGCCTTATTCCTTAGCCTTTTCCTTCCCAGAAAAAATCCATATTAAAATCAAGAAATGACAAAAGGAGAAGATAGAGCATGATTTAGTACCTAATCTAACATATCTAAGCTATGAACTACTTAATTAAATCATTAGAGTCAAAAATTACAACTTACATGAACTTGTAGTGAACTCCAATTTTTTGAATTCTATCACCAAATACCACTCTTTTATGCTTAATTTCTCAAGTCTTATTACTAAACTTTGGTTTAATTCACTTAATTTTGGATAGTTTAGTAGTAGAGAAAATGAAAGAACATGGAGGAGAAAGAGGAAGAAGTAACGTTGGAGATGGAGAAGGAGAAGAAGATGGAGTTGGATAAGTGTTGATTTTTAAGTAGCAAAGTCAAACTTGGCTACCTCATTTTATGTCAAATGGATGGCTAGGATTAAGTCTCTAGTATTCTCATCCAATGACTCTAAATATTCAGCAAATAATTCTCTTTCAAATATTATTAAACTCCACCAATTAGTTAACTTAACTCCATAAAAATAATCCCTCAATTTTTCTTAATACACTACACTAGAAAACACTATTCATCAAATACTTAAATGCTCCAAAAATATTCATGAAATATTCTCTACCCACTTAAATCATATAAATATACTCCAAATATATTAAATAAAATATAAAAAATCAATAGTAATTGTTTCAGACCAAAATATTACGAAGTCTCGAACTGATGGTACTATTCATAAACCAGTAAACTACTCTTTCACCAATAATTTATTACTTACTTTTTTTATGAAAATTTATACCTTAAATTTAATTAATTAAGACTAATCACATAAAATCTAATTAATTCCATAAATATTAATTATATTCAATATCATTATCGAGTCCAAATAAAATATTATTTGTCTCTCGGGTGGTACCATTCATGACCCGTTCAAATAATACCATTTTAAAATTCGAAATTTTGGGGCATTATAGTCAACGAGTGTACTTGCCTTGCTTTATAAAGATTCCATTGTTACATTGTTTAATTTGAAGTCCAAGGAAGAAGTTTTACTCTCTCATCATGCTCATTTCAAACTCACCTTGCATAATCTTAGAAAATTCCTTACAGAGAAGGTCGTTAGTAGATCCAAAGATTATGCATCAACATAGATTTGCACAATTAGAATATCAAAAGCTTTCTTTTTAATAAATAGTGTAGTATCCACCTTTCCTCTAGAAAAACCATTTTCAACTAGAAACTTACTTAATCTTTCATACCAAGCTCTTGGAGCTTGTTTCAAATCATAAAGTGCTTTTGTAAGCTTGTAAACATGGTTTGGCTTTTCATAATCTTTAAAATCGAGTGGTTGTTTAACATACACTTCTTCATTTAGAAAATCATTTAAGAAAGCACTTTTTACATCTATTTGATATAACATGAAGTTTTTAAAACATGCAAAATGCACAGAGCATTCTAATGGCCTCAATTCTAGCAACTGGAGCGAGCAAATGTCTCATCAAAATCGATGCCCTCTTCTTGGTTGTAACCTTGAGCCACTAATCTAGCTTTGTTTCTCATAATATTACCATAGTCGTCAAGCTTATTTCTAAACACCCATTTAATACCAATAACAAAATGATTTTTACATCTAGAAGCAAGTTTCCAAACTTGGTTTACCTCAAACTGATTGAGTTCTTCTTGCAAAGAAAGAATCCAACTCTCATCATTTTGAGCCTCATGAATATTCTTAGGTTTTGTTTGAGAAATCAAAGCAACATTACCAAAATATCTTCTAAGTTGAGCTCTAATCATCATCTTTTTTGAAGGGTTGTCAATGATGTCCTCTTAAGGATGATACTTGTGGAATCGCCACTCTTTTGGTAAGTCAGAATGCTCATTTTCTGTTTTTGGCATTTGATTTTCTGTGACATTCTGATCTTCATGTCTGACTTCTAATTCAGCCTGATTATCATCATTTTGCACATCTTCTAACTATTCTAATTGTTCTGATTGCTCATTCTATTCTTCTTGATTGAAGTCTATAACATCGTCATTTTTTAAAATTCTAGAAGTAGAATTAGATTCATAAAAAACAACATGGATAGATTCTTCTACAACTAGAGTATTTTTGTTAAATACCCTATATGCTTTACTTTTATTAGAATAACCCAGAAAAATTTCTTCATAAGATTTTGCATCGAATTTAGAAAGATGATTTTTCTTGTTATCTAGAATGAAACATTTACACCCAAATATGTGAAAATAGCCAATGTTTGGCTTTTTACTTTTGTGTAGCTCATATGGAGTCTTTTTCAATTTAGATCTTACCAAGGCCCTGTTTAGAATATAACATGTTGTGTTTACCGCTTCTCCCCAGAAGTACTTTGGTAGTTTAGAATCGCTCAACATGGTTCTGGCCATTTCTTGAAGAGTTCTATTCTTGCGTGCTACTACTCCATTTTACTGAGGTGTTCTAGGTGCTGAGAAATTATTAAAGATTCCCAATTCATTGCAGAAATTATTGAATTTTTGATTTTCAAATTCTCGTCTATGATCACTTCTAATCGCAGTGATGCTGCATCCTTTCTCATTCTGTATCCTTTTACAAAGATGAGCAAACAGATCATATGACTCATCCTTATTTCTATGGAAGAGAGTCTAGGTGAATCTAGAATAATCATCAATAATGACAAGTGCATATGATTTACCACCAATACTAGAAGGGGTGACTGGTCCAAATAAATCAAGGTGTAGCAATTCTAAAGGTCTAAAAGTAGAAATCATGCCCTTAGATTTGAAAGATGTTCTGGTTTACTTAACCAATTGACAGGCGTCATAGATGTGATCTTTTTCAAATTTCAACGTTGGCAAATCACGAACTAATTCTTTCTTAGACAGTTTAGAAATGAGGTGCATGCTTGCATGTCCAAGTCTCCTATGCCATAACCAACCAAAATTGTCAACAGAAACTAAACATATTTCTAGGTTATGCATATCAGAAAGGTCTACTAGGTATATGTTTCCAAATCTTTTACCTACAAACAAAGTTTGGTTATCATGTATATTCTGAACTTCACAATGAGATGACTCAAAGATCACTCTTCTATTTTTATCACAGATCTGACTTACACTTAACAAGTTATAATGTAATCCTTCTATAAAACATACAACTTCGATTAAAGGATTAGAACCTACCACAGCAATACCAACAATTTTACCTTTAGCTTTATCTCCAAAGCTCATTGTACCTCTCTTCTTCTTTTTTAATCTGGTGAATTTCTTTCTATCACCAGTCATATGCCTAGAGCAAGCGCTACCCATGTACCACATTTTTGTTCTCAACTCGCTCCTTAGGCACACCTAAAAATATCACGTAGATTTAGGTACCCTACATGCATTGGGTCCTGGAGGGTTAATGGAAACAGGTGTAGATCCTTTTTCAATTTTCTTGCTGTAATTTTTTTTTTTTTTGTTAAGACTGCCAGATTTTTCAAAGTGTTTCTAATGTTTTAATTTTACAACATTAGAAATGGCATCTTTCTTAATAGAAACGTGATTTTCTCTTGAAGTATAATCACAGTTAGAACTTGTCTTTTCTTTAGAGAATGATTCTAAAATCGACTTTAGAATTCTAATCTCAGCTTTTAAAGATTCATTTTTAGAATTCAAAATTTCACATTTCTCTTCAAAGTGTTTCAGATTTTCAGAAAATTTTTCATTACATTGTTTCAAATCTTTGATCTCTATAATAAAATCTTTGCATGTAACTTCTTGATAAAAAGCATATTTTAAGTGACTACATTCTGTTTTCAACTTTTTATAATCTTTCTTTAGAACTTTATGCTTTTTAACAAGTTTTTCAAATTCAGTATATAGTTTGTTATCAGTATCTAGAAGATCACTTTCAAATTCAAGTTCAGAGATACTTACATCGCTTTCATCATGCTTATGGACTGTTACATCTGTTTTGCTACTTTCAGCTTTCTGTGTTGAAATTAGAGTGTTGTCTACTTTAGAGTTAGAATTGGTAATGGCCATCACACATATATTTGCAACTTCCTCGTGGCCACTCTAACTTTCAGAATTAGAATCTTCTAAGTCACTCCGAGTAGCTACAAATGCTTGCTTCAGCTTTTCTATCTTTGACTTCTTCTTCAACTTAGGACAATTTGGCTTGATATGACCAGGTTTGTTGCACTTATAACAAACCACTTCAGAAGGCTTCTTCTTAGGCAGTTTACTGTTTTTAGGTGGAAAGTTCTTTTTGATAAACTTTTTTTGTGACCTTCCACCTTTCTTTTCAAACTTTTTGAACTTACTGTCAAGATAAGAGGAACTTTCTTCACTAGAATCGACTTTCAAAGCAAGTCCTTTCTTTTTCTTATCTTCTAAAGCCAAAGAAGATTTCATTTCCTCTGAAATGAGACCTCCCATCAAGTAATCATAAGTTATTGGAGTCTCCTTATAGTTTATAACAGTTCCAATAGTGTAACAGTCTAATTTTTTGATGTCGTAAATAATGATTTACCGGTCTGTGAATAGTACCATCGGTCTAGGACTTGATATTATTTCAATCCGAAAAAATTACTACATGTGTCTAATATGTTAATTAATATTTTTGGAGCATTTTTGCATGATTTATTAGATGGGTAGAGAATATTTTACGAATATTTTTGGAGAATTGCGGCAACGAATATTATTTTTATTGTGGTATATTAAGGAATAAATGGTGAATTATTTTTGAGAAGTTAATTTAATTAATTTGTGGAGTTAAGTAATATTTAGAAATGAATTATTTGAGAAATATTTAGAGCCATTGGATGAGATTACCTAAGACTTGATCTTGGCCATTGATTTAGAATGAAAGGAGGAAGCAAAGTTTGACTCTGCTACTTCAGTAATCTACATATTTTCTTTCTTCTTCCTCCCCATTCTCCACGTCATTTCTTCTTCTCTTATTCTTCCTCCATTTCTTTTTTCATTTTTTTACCACAAATCACCACCAAATAACCCAATTAAATCATAAAATAGTGAATTACTCTTAAGAAGTAGGTGGTAGAAGCTTGAATTTGGAGTTCCTAAGCTTTGGATTTGAAGTTGCCATTAAAGAGGTGAGTTGTGAACTTTTGGGTTTTGTGATTTATTAGGTAGAATTCTAGGATTAGCCATGAAATTATTGCATTAAGTCATGCTCCTTTCTTTTCTAGTGTTAATTTTTTATTTTAATGTTATCTTTCTCCTACTTGAAGAGGTTGGTGAATCCTCTCACAAAGGCAAGGAGGAGGCCCAAGGTTAGAGTTTTTAAGCTTGTTTAAGCTTGAAAAAGAGGTTGGTGCAATAATATTCTCATTTCCCTTTCATTTTCTTAAGTTTTCAATTTTAGGTTTTTGAAGGAATTTTGAGAACTTTGTATGTTTTAGTTAAATTAATGAATTTTGATGTTAGAGGTGTACTTAGGTGGGACTGAAAGTCATTTTTTACCCTTCCATAATTTCTATCCATTTCTGACTTCTTCATGAAATTTGTAGCTCTATTTCTCAGCTTCCCAAAACATCCTCTTATGTTCAATTTCAATACTTGTAGTTCAACTTATGATCTAAATACTAAAACTGGTTCCGTTATGGTGTCTCACTTGTAAGTCTGAATTGATTGTCCCTTTTGGCCACTAAAATGGCATGATAATATCTTGTGTTCTTTATAAAAGTTGTATTTCTAGTTCTTATCTTTCTAAATCATCCTCATGTGTCTAATTTGAATACCTATAGCTCAACTTATGATTTTTATACCAAAACTGGTTGTGCTAAATCATGTTTGGATTATTGGTCTGTGTTCTTGGATTTCTTTCACCCTCTTAGAAAATGATCTGGACTATTGTTCCTTCATAAAATTTGTAGCATTTTATCTTATCTTTCTAATGAATTAAGTTTCACTCAATTTTAAGGCCCTGAGAATACAGCAAAGGTCGGGTTTATGAAAATGCTAAAAATTTCTTGATATAAGTACTTTTATACTTTATTAAGTATATTTATTTTGAATATGTCCAATTGAATTTATTTTATTAAGTATAAAAAAGGGAGAATGTGATAATTTTAGTAAGTTGTAAGTTTATGAAATTAAGTGAGAAATATGTTAAGTTATGAGATATTTTGCAAAGGATTTATGTATATGTAATAAGTGTTAATTTTAAAATATTTTTGGACATGGTGAGTGAGAAATGAGACTATTTGTGGAAGAATGCATTTCTTTTGCGCTCTACTATACATGACTGAAATGTGGTATGATGAGATGTATTACAATATGTGAGCATGCTCGGGTTATCAGCCCGTTTTATTATGTGGAGCTATGATCATATGCTAGGGTTATCAGCCCTTATGAATAAGCGGACGCGATTATTATGAGATGGGGGTGGCGCTTCCACAGGCCACGGTGGTGCTTTCACAGACCACGATTATATGATGGGGTGGCGCTTCCACAGGCCACGATTATGTGATGGGGGTGGTGCTTTCACAGGCCACGATTGAATCTGCTTACATTCTTTCTGTTTAGTACAAGCCTTAATTAAGAATGAAATTTTATTAAATTATAAAGAATGAAGACTCATGTGTATTATAATTTTTTTTTTCTTTTTATTTTATGGTTTTCATGGTGTTCAAATTTAATTGATATGATTTTGATATTGAATTTATATGTATTTAAGTATTTTAAAGCATTTTCGAGACTTACTTTTGGGCTATGTTTTGCTATTTTAAATTGTTTATTATTTAGCACCACAGAGTCTTCCACTCAGCGTGTTGATTTTTATCACGCACAGGTTAGGAGCGGAGGACACCTTTCGGGACCAAAAGAGAGCATAAGAGTAGATACCTCATTTTGGGTAGAATATTTCTTGTATGGTGATTTTGACATGTATATAAATATTGTAAATGGCGAAAGTTGTATATATTAAGTTTATTATTAATTAAGAGTTGCGATTAATTAAGTAATGACTTTTTATTATATTTTGATGTATAAATATCAATAACTACTCCTAAAATGAATGGTTATAACTTTGATGATGGTATCTAAATGTAATGGACGAATATTTAGAAGTGCTTGCTAATGATTTGAGTTGAATTAGAGTTTTGGGGTTTGGAGAAGTTATATTGGAAGTGTGTATATTTTCCTTATGTGGCAAGTAAATTTTTAGGGGAAACTC
>CANUEP010074614.1:0-15271 GCA_947857235.1 Jatropha podagrica | reverse complement strand
GATAGCAAACAAAAGCTCAGAACACAGACCAATGGATCAGACCTGATTCAGCAGAACCAAGTCCATTGTTTCTTGAATTCCTACTGCACTAGACACTCAAATGAGACCAATCAAGAACGAGATAATTCTCAAGACACAGGGCAACAACTTTTATGAAGAACTCAGAACCTAATCTTGTCATTAAATCTAAAGAGGTAGAAAATGCAATTGGTAGAGGTGAAAATATTGTAAAAGAGAGAAATATATTTATGTATAATATTATAAATAAGAAAAAGAGAGCAAAAATGAAATCAACATAAAATCTTGTACATATTTGGGTCTTTTTAACGGTAGCCTCTCCTATTTATATAAATTTGTTACATATAAGGCAAGCAAAGTCGATTCAATAATTTTTACAATTATATTATGTACCAAAGTCCATTAATTTGGGATTAATACACAGAGAGCTCAAGAAGGACGTCCTAAAAGAGTGCCTTTTAGGTTTCTAGTTGAGCTGGGTGTCAACAATGCCTCATGCACATGAGTTTCTTCTTCATGACACATTAAAAGTTTACGTGCACCACTATTGAGCCTAATACGGGTGGAAATCGTTTGAGCAACTGAAATGTCACTTACCATCTATTCATATGTTTGTTCTTTGAACTTCTTATTTTGCCTATAAAAAGAGGAAAGAGCCTTCATTTGTCACTTAATAGCTTTCTCACTCCTTAGAGTCTCTCTCAATATTTGACCCCTTATTTTTTGATTATGGTATGCAGAACCAAATGTCCAGAATCCTATAAGACTTAGCCTGGCTCATTATTAGGAATGTTTGTTTCATAAGTCATTGACCAAGTAACTTACACTATCCCAGACTCCCCTTTCTAAAGAAATGGTCCCCTGTTTCATGTCATTGACTCTTAGAAGGATGTTTTTCTTAATTTATATTTTATAATAATTATTATTATTGTTAATTATCCATTTGGGTTAAGCACATCTTATCTATTTGTTTGTCATCTTTGAGGTTGTATTTGCTTCTAATCTAATTTAAAAAAATTATTTCACTTTTAATGCAGCCTCTTGTGAAGACATTTATGTTGGATCTTTGATTTGGAAACTCAGGTAATATTTCTATTTTTTCATTTTTTTTTGAAAGGAAATGGGAAATATTTCATTAAACATAATCGTTGAAAATAACTTGAGCAATGAAATCATGAGGGGCATGGCTCCACTCCCTAAGATCAGAAAAGGAATATGCGCATGAGTTGGTAGAAGATGGGGCAACTTTATTTGCTTATATTTTCACAAAAACAAAGGCTTAATTTCACCTATGGTATGGTACGTCTACTGTACACCCTATTATATTAACATGCCTAAAATTTAATTCATTACGCAAAAATACCAAAACTTTAATTGATGTTTCATAAAAAGGAATCTGTTAGTTTCTTTGTTAGAGACTAAATGGAAAACTGATATGGATATTTTTTAACTAAAAAATTGCCATATAAGCCCTACTTATGACCTAAATTTTTGCTCATTATCCTCTTTGGCATCAAACAACTCCCTAACAAGACTTCAACTGTGAGTTCTCTATTTTTGCCTCTTCCTTCATCAACAATTCCATCCCATACAAGTCCTCTATGTCCTAAAGCAAGTTCTCTACCGAGAGCCTAAAGCAAAGAATATAATACCTTAAAGTGTTATTGAATTAAAGTGTGATTGGTTACTAAATCAAACGAGCTCACTCACTAACTTAAAATGCTTTCATCACGCCATCATCATCAGTGACGATTTCAGACTGAAGAACGCCATCAATCAACTTTCTATATGCTAATGACTAAGTACCAAACCTCTAATTGCTTGTATAATTAAGCTTTTAAGAGAATCGAACCTATGATTTTGTTGTACCATAAACTCTTCCACTTGCGACGAGCTCTCCTTCTTTAGCGAGCTGCAGCAATAGAGATTGGTAGATGACGACTCCAAATCAATTGACAAGCTCGAACAATGCTCTGTTTGCATGATCAGTGTCCTCCTTGTGCAAATCAAATTTACAAAATCGAGCAACTATGATTTGTAAATTAACATTTGTTTACCTGGCTAAGTTGGCAACTTTAAAATGCTATTAACACATCTATATCAGTTTCCGTTCAGCCTCTAAAAAAAAATTAACAGATTCCTTTTCATGAAATATCAATTGAAAATTTGGTGCTTTTGCATAATGAATTGAATTTTAGGCATGCTAATGTAATAGAGTGTATAATTGAGGTACCACGAATGAAATTAAATCCATGTTGATGTTTAAAAATATTTACAATTAGCCACAATCATACCAATATTTCTTCATTTTAATCAATAGTCACTTTTAACTTTTAATTCTTCTATTTACACCCTTTTAGAGTTTAGTATTATCTTTTGTGAAATCCACTTCTCCAAACAATTGATAACTTTTATTTCTTTTTTTAAATATGGATATTTCGTTCTTAGTAGCTATTAATGGTGAAATTAGGCGTAAAATATGAAAATCTTTTGGTTTTCAATTATATGAAAGTTCAGTAGTGAGATGTTGCAATTTTAAATATTATGTTAGCTTATTTTGACAATTACACAGATTGGGAGTCATAGTCTCTATTTTATTTTTTATTTTTTTCTTATATTGGAGATTGAGTAAACCCAAAGCATTATGGCCTTTCATGTATTTGAAAAGACATATGTACTAATCATGAATTTACTGTACCTCTTTCGAGGTAGGAGCCTTACACATTTATTTTTAAAAAATTTTATTAATAAAATTTCATTGTGATTTTTGGATTTTTTTTTTTTATTTTTAAACTATACCGCAGGTTTCACATTATAAGCAAGGTTGAATTTTTATTTTGGTATGAATTTTGTATAGATATATTAAAGATGAAAAGGAAAGGGAAATAACTCAATAGATTATCTAATGTACAGTGTTGGTTTATGTTTTCTGTTAGGATTTGACTATTTAATATAATTTATTTTTTATTTTTATTTTAAATATTTTTTAAAATAAATCAAGTTAAAAGTCATAATGTCTTTTTCTATCTTTCAAGTAGAAAATTACAATCTTTTAGCCAATTGAAATAATATATATATATATATATATCAGAATAACATACACAAATTAAATAAACAAATTAAATAAATGTTTAATATTACTGTATATTCAGAACAGTACGTGGCGTTGTGTACGCAGGTACCCCAGCAAATTAATAAACTGGGTTTCGCGCCAGTAGCACTGCACCCTGGATTTTCAGCCTATATACTGTTCTTTAAATGCTTATATAGTTTAAACAGATACTGTATAAATTTAAACATATAAACAAGCACTGTGCAAATGCATGAACAAGTACTGTATAGATTTTAGTTACGTCTTTTAAGGCTTAGGGTTCCTGCAACCTTAACCTGGGATCCCCAGAGTTAAGTCAAAGTGGAGGAGGGAGAAGAGAAAGTTGCCGTCAACACGAACTTATAGAAGTAGCAATTGGTATATATAAAAAAGAAAGCAAACAATTTTATTTAAATACAAAATAAGATTACAAGATTAAAATAAAAACTTATAGAAGAACTTATAAAGAACTTACAAAGATTTATGCTTATAGATCTTTTACTTATATATATATATATATATATATATATATATATATATATAATAAAAATAAAAATTCATAATTTATTTTCTTAATTTTATTTTCCACTATGAGACACTAATTAGCTAATGAAATTATTGGTCCAAAACATTGCTGATCTTTTAATATGTACATATTGTTATAATAAAATTTGAAATAAATGGTAAAGGTAAATTTTAATTATTATTATTTCTTAATATTTTAATTATTATTAATAAAACATCGCTGATCTTTTAATTACTTTTCAAAATAGTAACATAATGAAAAATAATTCAAGCAATTTACAATTATCCGGCCTTGCAAAGCGTGATACCACAATTAGTTAAGCTAAATTTTCAAATTGAGTTAAAATTCTAAAAATAATTTTAAAATTTAGATTTATTAATACCGTAAATAGGATTAAGGTGAGGATTTACAGCTTAATATATAAAAATACTCTAAAATTTTCAACATGTAGCAAAATCACCATAAAATAAACTTTGTTCTCTTGACATTCCTATTTTAAAATTTAAATTTCTTAGCACCATAAAATAGGATTAGAGTTAGGATTTACCAATATTCTGAGAACTGAACCGGTCAGTAAACCGATAAAGGTAGGGGTTCATTAAACTAGAGGGTTTAATACGATTCAACCTGATTTTTATATATAATATTTTTAATTATATTTATTAAATAAAATTAAAAGTATAAGATAAAAAAATTTTGATATTAAATAAAAAAACATTTTCAAATTTAGTTTTTATAACAAAAAAATAAAAGAATAAATATATAATTTTAAACAAAAAGAACAAAATATTACTAAATTTAATACTGAAAAAAATCAATTAATTACAATAAAATAAAATATTATTTTTCACATTTGTATTTAAAGTTGAAAATTTTAATTATTTTAATTAATATAATAAGACTTTGGATTAAAAATAAAAAGAGCCCAAAACTAAAAAATTATTGGGTCCAACATTTAAGAGGCCTAAATTTTAAAAAGACTTACAATTAAAGACAAAAAATACAGATTTAAAATCAAACCAATTTTTAACAAGACCAGTTCATCGATTTTTAACCAGTTTTTATCGGTTTCTTCCGATTTTTTAATCCATCTAGTTTATTATGTAATTCGGATTGAACCATTGTCCGATTCCCAGTTAAACCGATCGAACCGTTAAAACTATGGGTCCCAACTAACCACTTGAGTTAACTTAACTTAATGATCTTAAAATTCCCTACACAAAGATTTCAACATAAAACTAAACTCAACATCTCCTCTCTCAATCGCCTTTTAACTCTAATATTTTTTAACCTAAGACATGAGTTCTTTCACACAACCTATCATGTCATTTATAACTAATTTTTACAACCTCATAGTAATAAACTTCAGGGACTATTTCCTATAAAAAAGACTAACAATCTTTATCTCCCATGCTCACAATTCAATTTAGATTTGTAATCCCTATTTCATTCAAACAAGAAACATTATTTTCAACTGGCTACTTCAAAAATTTGCAATACTGTAATTAGTGCTTACCAATCAATTTTCTTCCCTATTGATGCCCAGATAGGTTCATTTTGGACTATGACAGTAGACTGATAGATAGTGAAGTAGGTGACGTCAACTTTGATCGAGAGAAAAGAGATGTTAGATGTAATTTTATGTCAAAACGCTGTGTTTAGAAAACATTAGGATTCTTGGTTTAAGATAATCCTGGTGAGTTAGGACCACAAAATTATTTTTTATTATAAATTCTCATCCTAATTCTATTTAGGGTGTTGATAAATCTGACAAAACTCATTTTAGGGTGATTTTATTATATGTTGAAAAGTTTAGGGTATTTTTATACCTTAGGCCTAATTTATTAAATTTGGTTTACATGTACATGTCTCGATACTAGAAAGCATTCTATTGGTATAGAATCTTTTTATTTCGTGTATACTAGTAGAAGCAAAAATTTAATCACTTAATTCAAATAGCTTTTTAATTCAGATAAATAAATAAAATTAAAATCTATATAATATATGAAGCAAATTTCATTATCTTTTAAGTTGTAACCATAATCACAAAAATATAATATAGAACATAACTTTTCTATAAATTTTTTCATATTTTCAACTATTCTAATTTCCAAATCTCTACTTACTTAACAACCCATAGTTTAGCATTAAAAGTTTTTTTTTATAACTTTTAATATCTTAAAACGTTGTTTTTAAGTTATTTTTGTAATATTAAAGATTGTATGTTTGTGATATCCAAATTTCTTTATTTACTAAATTAGATTTTAATTAGTTTTAATTAGATTATGGTAGCACTAAATAAAAAAATCATTAGTGGAAGTCATATTTTAAAAAAAATTAATTATAAATTTTCAAATTTTTAAATATTATAAAAATAATATAAAATATATTTTCGACATTAATTAAGATGAAAAATCTTCAATTTTAAAAAAAATCAATGTCAATATATCTATGTCACGACTCAAAATCATAAGCTGGACCGGCACTAGAACTTGGGTAAACTTAAGGCTCCTGAGATTCGTAGTAAGTCTAAACTATCAAAAATTTATCTCTATTAATATCTGATTTTTGAAATAGTAAGCCCATATTATGACACTGTTCAACAATCAATCAGTAACCTTCTTGGCTCAGCTTCAACATCACATTTGATTCACAGCTCAAGCTTATACTCAATAAATTTAAATACATTATGTGCAAAAATTCATCGATCACAATATGGTTAAACTTTTTTTTGTCATAATTTCTCTAAATTTCAGAAAGTACTCCACAAGTTATTCATTAGCACATAATAATTTTTACATATTCAAATATCAATTTATTATCCTAACTGTGGAACCAACAAAAATATTCAAAATACTGAAATCCTCGATGAGCGGTCCTCTCACATGGCTCATCCTCTCATACGTGTGCACCAGGAAGCCGATCTCCATACTTGGCCAACCAGTCTAATCCTCCGTTGACCAACCCTCTTATTGTTTTTCCATATTCTCTTTCTTTTTGGTACCATCAGGAAGTCACTTTGTGATTATTCATATTATATCAATATATATCATCAGATTTACATGGGGGCGCCGATCTCATTATACATGGTCGACGGTATCAAAGACCACCCTCACAAACCCATGATGACCCACTTCATTCTAATTCCATTCAAATAAATAAAGCAATGCATATTACAACACATTCAATCAACAATTCATCCACTTGTCAATCATCAGATTAATAATTAATATGCATATTATAAAATATGATGAAATAATTATTAAGTAATAATATAATATAATTTGATATAAAAATGTGTAATGATATAATGCAATAAAATTATGATGTTATGAAATGCATATCATGCACCATTTATTATTATTATACAATATTCAAATTCTAGTTCCGATTTTAGCCTGGAAGGACAATGGATGAACTCGGACGATCTAAAAATTAAAAATATCGAGAGAGCTCATAAGATAATTATTTATCTTAAAATAATAAATAGAAAATTAACCTGTCAAGCTACATGCTATCCTCTCTATTAAGTCCAATCTAACTTCAGCACCACATAGTTGTCAAACATTCATTAATTTAATTTATCATCATGACTTTTAAAATAATCTAGATTCAAATTCTAGTTCCGATTTTAGCTTGGAAGGACAATGAATGAGCTCGGACAATCTAAAAATTAAATATATAAAGAGCTCATAAGATAATTATTTATCTTAAAATAATAAATAAAAAATTAACCTGTCAAACTACATGCTATCCTCTCTATTAAGTCCAATCTAACTTCAGCACCACCTAGTAGTCAAACATTAATTAATTTAATTTATCATCATGACTTTTAAAATAATCTAGATTCACTACTAAACCAATATAATATAATTAATAATATTCTCATTTGGGCATAAATATAATTTTTTTATCAATAATCTTCTTCTTATTTAATTTAATTACGATTTCCAAATAATTAATAACTATCTAATTCGTTCACTTTAATCGATTCTTAATAACCACACAAAAATTCGTCTTTATATCAAATAACCTAATTCACTGATTCTAACAACTTTAAAGTTAAATTCATATATTTATTTACAATTTAACTAATAATAGTTTCCTAATAACATATTTTCTTTTTATTTAACCTTCAACTTAAATGCTTTAATTCAATTATATATACTAATAATTTCATTATTAAATTCATAACATAATATTAATTAATTTTCAAAAATACATTCTATAATTTTCCTTATAATTATTAATACCAAACTTTCCAATTTAAATCAATTAATAATCTAAACCATTATCACTAATTAAGTTCTTTCTATCTAAACGGATATTCATTTTCTTAACAAAATTAATTTTCAAACCCAATAATTTAACTAATTAAATTTCTTAATTTTATTACAAAAATATTCTACCATAAATTTTATTCTCAATCTGCAATTTTATTTTCAACTCATCAATTACTAAATTATATATATATATATATATATATATATATATATATATTACCCAATATCACAATTAATAATCAATTTAGATAATTAGGAATATTTTTAATACCCTCAATCATATAATATCGTTCCAAAAAAATTGTAGATCGGCGCTTGAATCACACAACCAACAACTGAGATCGGAAGACACGAGGGCTGGTGGTCGCTGAGTTCAGGTGGTGCGAGCAGCTAGTTGGTCTAGCGAAGAGGAGAGAGAGCAGCGGCGCTGCTGAGCTCGCTGGAATTCGCGGTGGCCAGCATTGGCGCTGCTGGAGGAAGCGACAGAAGCTCAAGGCGACGCTAATGGTGGAAAAGGAGGGACGAGCAGCGGCTGTGGTCGGATCTCAGGCGGTGCGCGACGCGGAAGGGCTGCTGCAGGCAGAGAGGAGCCGCTGCAGCTTGAAGCAGCGCCGACGAACACTGCTGCTGGTGGTGGCGTGGCTGGCGGCGCAGAGAGAGAGAGAGTGAGGCGGTGAGGGAGAGAGTGAATTAAAAGGGAAGAAATGAAGGAGAAAGAAAGAAAAGAAAGGAAAATGAAGATGCTAGGGTTTGCTAGAAGATTCTAGACCATTCCGGTTCGGTTCGAATCGGTTTGGTCTGATTTAATAAATCGATTTGATTTTTGATCGATTTTGACAAACCAAATAGATTTATAGATCCAATTAAATTTTACGTGGCTTAAATTTTAGAATTAAAATTTAAATAAATAATTTCTGAAATTAAAATTTTCGAATATTTCAATCTATTTATCTATCTATCTATACTAATTTCAGTGAAATTTTAAAAATTTTAAAATAATCTTAATCATAACCAGTTAGAAAATTACATTTTACTATTAATATATTTATAAAATTATTTTTAAGCTACTAATATCTTATTATTTACATGATAAATGAGAGGTCTCGAATTCGAATTCTCTCTACTACAAATATTTTCACTTATTTAGTGAGTGAAGGATTATTCCTTGTTGGTAGCTCACAGCATTATTTTGGCCCATTAGGCTAACTAATGGATTAAAGGAAATTACTTTTTAAATAAATACATATTGTAGACACCTAAATTTTATTTAAATTAATTTAATTATTAACTTAATTATTTAATTAATCAATTAAATTATTGGTTAGTTAAATTAAATAATTTATTTTAATAGCCCATCAAAATATCTAAGTGGTTATTACAATAAAATTATTGGATAAATATTATTTACTGTATAAATAAATAATGTAGTAAAGTTTAATAAAAATTAGCCAAGTGGACCAATTAAATCAAATTTTAACTAATAAATCATACATTTACATGAGTTGGGTGACATAGCAACAGCCAAGGAGAGCTTGCAAATGGGTCAATCAAATTACATAAGGACTCCCTCAAATCTCTATAAATAGGAGATCTCTCTTTACATATAGGAGAGAGACATACACACATAGAGATTAATAGAGAAAAAGACAAAAGAAGCCTCGAAGCTCTGTCGAACTCAAGATTATAAAAATTCTCTCTCGAGTCCAAAGAATCAAAGTTTATCATCAAATTCAAAATCAAGTCTCCACGACCCTTGAATCGCTAGACATTCGCTCTACATCAATTCAACATCAAGTCTTTCAATTGTTGAATCAAGTTCAAGATTAAGTCTTTCGACCCTTGAATCGTGCTCCCAATAAAGAGAAGAATCAGAGGATAATTTTCATTGTAATAGAAGATTTCACTGGAGATTGTATCCACTACATCACAAATATAATTTGTATTTTGTATTTTGGTTTCTTAAATTTTAGGAAGAAATTTTATGCTTTTAGATTTCTGGCACGCCGAGTGGGACCTCTCTACCTCTCATCTCTTCACTTTGCAATTCTTGCAGTTTCAACAAATCAGCTGAAAGATTTGATGGCACAAAAAAAGATCACTGTCACCTCGAAGGCCTCACAATAATTTTAGGAAGAAATTTTACGCTTTTATATTTCTGGCACGCCGAGTGGGACCTCTCTACCTCTCATCTCTTCACTTTGCAATTCTCGCAGTTTCAACAAATCAGCTGAAAGATTTGATGGCACAAAAAAAGATCACTGTCACCTCGAAGGCCTCACAAACTGGCGCTTCAAATCTCCTCAGTGCCTGATCCACTGTTGATTTAAGTCCTAATGCAAATACAAAGACGAAGATTGTCGCAGAAATTTATGCAAAGACGACGCCTCTTCTTCAACAAACTGTTGTTGCCTCACCAACTTGGGTGGAGCCAACTGAGAAAGGTGCTCCCCAAAAGCGGTCGACTGCTTCAGTAGCAAACTCTTCTGATGTCATGCTGTTATAATTACTGAAACTACATTAGCAGAAGAACTGGATGCTCTGAAGTTGCAACTGGAGCCTCTCAATCCTGCTCTTCAAGAGAAAGACAATCAAATTGCTTATCTCATGAACAGGTTGGATAGCGTGACTGGGAAGAGTCAGATGTTTAAAAAGGATGAGTCTGCATCAAGGGGGTTTATACCACCATCAAAAGGGTGTCAAACTTGCTGTTGATGGCTCGATCTCAATTATTCAACTGAAGGAGTTGATTAAAGAAGCCTTGAAAGATCAATTGGAGACTATGATGCAACCTTCTTACACTCACTCAAAGCCATACACTTTGAGGATCGACATGATGAGGATGCCATCAAATTGTCAACCTCCTAAGTTTCAAAAATTTAATGGAAAGGGCAATCCAAGACAACACGTAGCCCGCTTTGTGAAAACTTACAATAATGCTGGCACGGACGATGAGCTACAGCACCAAACAGTTTATTCAGTCCCTAAAAGGAAATGCCTTCGATTGGTACACGAATCTCAAGTTGGGTTCCATTGATAGCTGGGAACAATTAGAGTGGGAGTTCCTCAATCGCTTTTACAGCACCAAACGTATAGTTAGCATGATTAAGCTCACAACTACTCATTAGTGGAAGGAGGAATTTGTGATTGACTACATTGAAAGATGGAGAAGTCTCAGTTTGAATTATAAGGATCGACTGTCTTAATCTTCAGCAATTGATATGTGCATCAAGGGCATGCATTGGGGCTTGCGCTACATCTTGCAAGGGATCAAGCCTCACACTTTTGACTCTCCTGGTCACTAGTCTTGTTTCCTCCAAGGTTTTCAGGCCACCTTTAAAGGGTTTTACAAGGTCTTCCAAGAGTCCAATAGTTGAGCTTGAAGCATTTCTGACTAAAAGAATAAGTGGTTTTGGCCCCAATGCTTATAAACTACTAGCTAAAGCTGGGTATGGTTCTACTGATGTGGCTTGACTGACAAAGGATTTCAAGAATGGTGATAATGAACAACTATCAAACGGAATTTGCAAAGTGTGGAAGGAGAAGAGTACTGCTGATCAAAGGTCTAAGAGTGGTCTGGGGTATCAAGCTCCTACTCCTTTACGTTTAAAAATCAAAAGAGAAGCCTCCAATCGCATTACTATTGAAGAAGTAAAGAAGACAAAAAGTGAGGTCTCAAGACCTTCTGTTTTCAGTTGATGAGGAGTTTCTTCAAATCGTATTTCGATCTTAGATGAAATTGGAACTCCAGAAGGTGTAAAGACTGAAAGTAATAAAACCTCCATTCACCAAAGACTTGGGATTTCAAAGCCAAATAAAGGAAAGAAGAGCAAGAAGAAGCAGTCTGCTGTTGCTATAGACTAAAATAACTTATGTAGCAACATCCCCTCTAGAATGAAAAGAAAAACTGAGTGGGTGGTGACCACAGGGTCCACATTAAAGGCAAAACCCCAACTGTGGTTATAACCGGCCAAGTCTCTCATCAATCTGAGGAAGAAGAACTTGATGTAGTGATGGTTGGCCATATTACTTTTCACGACATGGATCAAGACCAAGATTCTATTGAGAAAAGTGCTCAGGATGCTCCTTTGGCTTTGGAGAGGAGAATAAAGCTACTGTTGATGAGTTGAAAGACATCAATCTCAGAACAGTGGAAGATCCTCGCCCAATTTTCCTTAGTGTAAATTTATCATTTGAGGAGGAGATGGAGTATGTTGAATTACTTCGGGTGTATCGAGATGTATTTTCATGGTCTTATAAAAGAGATGCCGAGGTTGGATCCTAAGGTAGCAGTCCACAACTTGGCAATCAAACATGGGGTGAAGCCAGTGAAACAAGTTCAAAGGCGATTTCATCCATAGTTGATCTCACTAATTGAAGCTGAAGCCAATAAAATCATTGAAGCAGGTTTCATAAGGGAAGTCAAGTATCCTACTTGGATCTCAAACATTGTTCTTATCAAAAAGAAAAATGGGCAGTTAAGAATTTGTGTAGATTTTCGAGATCCAAACAGTGCATATCCAAAGGATGATTTTCCTCTTCTCATCATTGAAATTATAATAGACGCCATAACTGGTTATGAGCGACTTTCCTTCATGGATGGCTCATCTGGTTACAATTAAATCCCAATGCCTGTTAAGGATGTAGAAGCCACATCATTTTGAATGCCGAATGTTGGTGCCACTTATCAACGAGCAATGCAAAAGATATTTAATGATATGCTCCACAAAAATGTTGAATGCTATGTTGGTGATCTAGTTATAAAGTAAAAAAAAGTAGCTGACCACATCTTGGATCTTCGACAGGTATTTCAATGTTTACGTAAATTTCAACTGAAGATGAATCTTTTAAAATGGGCATTTGGAGTCTCTTCAGGGAAGTTTTTAGGGTTCATTGTAAGACATCGAGGTATTGAGATTGATTAGTCCAAAGTTGATGCAATCCTCAAAATGCCGGAACCTCGAAACATTCATGAAATCAAAAGCCTACAAGGGAAATTGGCATACATTAAAAGGTTTATTTTAAATCTAGCCGATCGATGTCAGTCATTCAGTCGACTCATGAAAAAGGGAGTTCCTTTCGAATGGGATGAAGTATGTAGCATTGCTTTTAAAAGCATTAAGCCATATTTGATGAATCTGCTTGTGCTTAGAGTGCCAATTCAAGGGCGTCCCCTCATCCTGTATATTGCTGCTCAAGAATGCTCGGGAGTATTATTAGCACAAGAAAATTATGAAGGAAAGGAGAATGCATTATATTATCTCAGTAGAATGCTAACTGGTGCTGAGTTGAACTATTCGCCAATTGAAAAGATGTGTTTAGCACTAATGTTTACTATAAAGAAACTGAGGCATTATTTGCAAGCTTATTCAGTTTGTGATTTCACAGGCCGATCCCATCAAATATTTGATGGCCAAACCAGTCTTATCTGGAAGGTTAGCGAAGTGGGCTCTATTACTTCAAGAATTTGAAATAACATACATCCTACAAAGAGCGACAAAAGGACAAGCTCTTGCTGATTTTCTTGTAAACCATCCTATTCCTGATGATTGGCATTTCTCTGAAGAGTTGCCAGATGAAGAGGTTTTTCTTATTGAAGTTCCACAACCTTGGATAATGTTCTTTGATGGTGCATCTAGTCAAATGGGTGTGGGAGCTGGAGTTGTTTTCATCACTCCAGAAGGAGAAATTTTACCTTTCGCATTCAATTTAGTCGATAGGTGTTCAAATAATATGGTAGAGTATCAAGCTTTGATTCTTGGTCTAGAATGGCGATTGACATGGAAATATCTAACTTGAGGGTGTTTGGAGATTAAAAGTTAGTTATCAACCAATTGCTCTATTTGTATGAAGTAAGAAACCCAGAATTGTTGCCTTACTTCAATTATGCTGTTAAGCTTCGCTCTCAGTTTGACAGTGCTTCCATCGAGCACATATTGCGAAAAGAAAATCGACAAGCTGATTCTCTAGCAAATTTGGCATCAACTCTAGCGTTGCTAGATGTAGAAGTTAAGGTGCCAATATGCAAAAGATGGGTAATACCGCCCATGTTGGATGTTGAACTTGAAGAAGTGGATGTTGTCTCTGTTTATCAAATTGATAAGGATTGGCGACAACCTCTTGTCAGTTATCTAGATCATGGAAAATTTCCAGATGATCCGAAGAAGAAAGTCAAAATAAGACGTCGAGCTTCTCGCTTCGTTAACTTCAAAGGTACGCTTTATCGTCGCTCTTTTGATGGAGTCTTTCTACGCTGCCTTAGGGAGGAAGAAGCTATCAAAGCTTTAGAAGAAGCACATTCAGGTGTGTGTGGTGCGCATCAATCTGGGCTGAAGTTGCACTTTGAGATTCAAAGGATAGGGTACTATTGGCCAACGATGGTAATAGATTGCATGAATTACACCAAAAGATGTCAAGAGTGTCAATTAAATGCAAACTTAATTCATAAACTACCTGAACCAACAGTAGCATCATGGCCTTTCGAAGCCCGGGGATTGGATGTTGTAGGACCGCTTTCAAAAAGTTCAAGTGGTCACCTGTATATTCTTGGTGCTACTAATTACTTCTCAAAATGGGCTGAAGCTGCTCTACACAAAGAAATAAAAAAGGAGACGGTGGTGAGCTTTATTAGAACGAACATCATTTATCATTTTGGTGTGCCTCGATACATCATAACTGATAATGGAAGGGAGTTCTACAATAAAGACATGGACAAGTTATGTGAGCAATTCAAATTTAAGCAGTATAATTCATTCATATACAATGCATCAGCAAACAGGCTCGCAGAGGCATTCAATAAGACTCTGGAAAAACTTCTCAAGAAAATTGTCAATCGATCAAAAAAGGATTGGCATGAAATGTTAGGGGAAGCATTATGGGCTTATCGAACTACATATAGAACATCAACTCAAGCAACTCCATATTCGCTTGTTTATGGTGTAGAAGTTGTTCTTCCTCTTGAACAACAAATTCCATCCTTGAGAATTGCCATTCAAGAAGGTATCTCTAATGAAGATAATGCTCGGCTTCACCTACAAGAGTTGGAAGCACTAGATGAAAAATAGCTTGAAGCAACAACGTTTGGAGTGTTATCAATCCCGAATGTGCAAAGCTTTTAATAAGAAGGTGCGAATTCGCTCTTTTCAAGTTGGTGATTTGGTTCTAGTAGTAAAAAGACCAATAATCTGTTAGCACTCCACCAAGAAGGTCTTTAAGGACTCGTGTGATGAATAAAAAGTTTGAGGACTGAGTTGCTGCTGTAAAACTATCGTTTTATTGCTGCAATTGTTTTTAATTAATTATTTTATTAATCAGTTTCATGTTGAATAAATCAGATATGCTGTTGAGATTGTTGCA
>CANUEP010074253.1:0-11379 GCA_947857235.1 Jatropha podagrica | reverse complement strand
TAATTACTAATTTTATTTATACACATTTTCATATACTTAATTATTTTGACAAATAAATTCAATATGGTTTCGGAATAACAATTATTCAATTACTTTACTTTTCTTATTCTCACAATACCATTTAGAATTTCATTTCTAAATATGTTGCTAAAATTAAATAAGTATAATGTAATTAATTTGTGTTTAATTAGTTAATTTGTTTCTTTATCAATTTATTTCTTTATTTAATATTACAATTCATTATTTACTACAATAAATTTTATCTCTAAGCAAATCTTTCTTTTCTGCCAAAAATTCGACAACATATTCTTTGTAAATTAAACTGCCTGAATTTTACACGTCACAATACACAGCCCCTCCATCGGGCAATTTCATAGTCATTTCCCATCCACCGATCTCAATCTCACTCAATTCAATTTCGGTATCTATATTGTTTTACCCTTAACAATTCAACTGTCTTTATTTTACATTTTTTTCAATTCATAAATCCTTATCACATTTGTTTATAATCTATTTAAATTGGCTAATTTCACTAATAAATTTGGAAATTTATTTCACAAGTAACTTTCATGTAATTTACTTAATTATAATTAAGCCAATTTAATCTAACAGTAATAAATTTTTAATTTGAATTCTATACTGAAATTAAATGATTGAAACATAATTTATACTGATCAACAATCGCACTTCAGATTCGTGTTCAGCGCGAAAAATGTAGCATTCTGCCTTTTGGGTACCTCGCCGGACCGCCGCCGCCCGATCACCAGACCGCCATCTTCACTGCCACATGCGGTGGCCGAATAAGCAATCTTGCCCAGAATTCAACAAAATTCATACCGCTCGACTCGATTTTCTACAAGGAACTCAAATTCGGCATTAATTTGTGGAGATACTGCCTCCGTTCATTGGAAATGGCTTTGATAGTCGCCTCCCCACTGTCGACTATGGCAGTGCCGCCATTCAAGCCCATCACCAACAATTGATGGAGGAAAAATATTTAGAAGGTGGAGAGAAATCGATTAACACCACCCTCTGCGCCTGGAATCGCCGAAAACAACTCAGATCGCCGGAAAGCTCCTTCTCGTGATCTCCAAGCTTCCAGTTGCGATCTCCATCATTTCAGGCCTCTATCACGTAATCCAAGCCCACCCATGAGCTGCTTTCGTTGAGCTCTTGCATTTGGTGTACTCGTCCGCCTGCGTCGGTCACCGGAAGCTAAGGGGCGGCGATGACAGTGAGAGGAGAAGGTCGGGGAAAGAGAAACGGGGAGGAGAGAGAGAGAGAGAGAGAAAGTCTCTTTCTTCTTTTTTTTGAGCGATTTGGTTCAATATTTACTTTCATCTAATTAGTTTCGGTTCGATTTGAATCGATTTGATTTAACCCAATAATTTAGCCTAGTTTACATTTGATTTAAGGGTTTTTCGATTGAGTTTGACTATTTAAATTTGATTTTCGGTTCGGTTTAGGGCATAAAATATTATTTTTTACTAATTCTCATTGGTGAAAATTTATAATTAAATTTTAAAGAAAAATTCTTTTAAAAATAAATTAATGGGTCATTTCAGTTATTCCACTAGTATTTCGACCTATTACTGAGGGATTTATTTGAGTTAAGAGGCATGCTTAGTCGTAGTTAACGTTTTTTTGCCTTTTCTTATAGGCTTGTTTAGTGGGAATTGAATCGGGAAATTTTTTTCGCATACTCAGTATGCGTTATCAACTTAGTCACTGTAGGTAGTGTTCTCTTATTTATATTGTTTAGTAACATAATTTATATTAGTTTTAGGGTTGGGTTAACTTTACTTACTTTACATGTATATTATAATAAAAACAGTTACATTATTATTTATTTGATAATAAATTAAGATATTTTCAAGAATGATTGCAATCATTAATATAACTAATTATGATATTATAATCTAAACAAATAATTAATAAAAATTATATAATATATAAATAATAAATTATGAGTATATAAAATGTAGTGTTTTGAGAACCAGATTGTTCAGTGAATAGGTGAAGGTAGAGATTCACTGAACCGGAGAGTTCGATCGAATTCAATACGGTTGAATTGAATTTTTATACATAATATTTTTAAATATATTTATTAACTAGAATTGAAAATATAGGTTAAAAAAATTTGAACTCAAATAAATTTTTTTTTTCAAATTTGGGGTTTACAAAAGAAATAAAAATTAGTAAACAATTTAAAAAATATTATCAAATTTGAAACTAAAAAAATTAATTATCATAAAATATATTATTATTTTTTATTTAATTAATATATTAGGATTTGAGTTTATAAATAAAAGACCCAAAGATTAAAAAATTAATAGGCTTAATTTTTAGGAGATCCAAATTAAAAGAAGCCCATAATTTTTGAAAATACCAAGAATTGAATTGAACTAATTTTTTATTGATTTAGTTCAGCAATTTTTATCCGGTTTTATTTGATTTTTATTGGTTCAGTCAGATCTTTTGAACATTCAATTTTCAGTACAATCCGAAGCGGATTACAGTCCAATTCTTGGTCAAACCGGCTGAACCAACTAGCCCGTCTGGTATTCAAAACTATGATAAAATGACATAAAACACGTTAAAAAAAGAAATAACTATTATCGTTAGAAGCATGCATTTCGTGGGCCAAACAGATTGATTTTTTAGTTTAGAACTTAGAAGTATGCATTTCTAATTGAAATTAATTTTTGTAGGGATGAGTATGAATTATGATACGCTGCCCTTGGAGTTAAGAGGCCTTTCTGGACCGTCGTAGTTTAGATTTCCAATGGCAGGACTGCTCAACCAACAACCTGACAGCCCAATTGAACAGATCCAACTGTAGACAGCTCAATTGGCATGAAGCTAGGACAATTATTTAACAGAGCCAAATAAGTTTTTTAACCTTTTTAGGAGACCAAATATAGTTTTTTTATATTTTTAAGGATTAAAATGTAAGTTTCAAAAAAAAAAGTTTCTTAGAGTGACTAAGCCCCTTGAGCCCCACAGAGCTCAGCCCATGGGCACAAGCATATGGGTTGTAGTTGTCTCTGATCTGGGTCTAGGCTATATAGGATAGACTAGAAAAAGAGAGAACAACATTACAATAGAGAAAAGATAAAAAGTGAGGGAAGCAGTTTTCTGTTCATTTTCCTTTAATGAAATGAGACAGTTAAGTATTTATACACTAATTTTTTTAAAATGTATATTGTAGTGTTAGCTATTCAAACAATTATTGAGTCAACTGTTGATAATTTGTGACTAATAAAAACAAGTCACCTAACCAACTCTTATTTTTAGGATGAAAAGAAAGAATGATTTGAAATTGTGGGACCCGTAGCTTGTGTTGGTTAGTCCAAAGCGGGTGTATTATATAGTGGCTTAATGACAGGTCGCATTAGTAAGGGTTTCTGGCCTTTATAATTACCGATAGATCTTTAACCCCCATATGAACATGGCTATGGTTAGGCGTACCATTTATAAGCTTTTCCATATGGCCTTGCTGCTTAGCGGTAAAATCCATTTCTTTTTTTATTTATTTATTACCATTAATTACATTTTACGTAAGTGAAAAAGTCAATTAAATTATATCTAATTGATTTATGCTGTAACTTTGAGAGGCCCAAAAATCTCACATTTCTCATAAAATTAAGTAATAAAACTTTCTGAACATGGGCATAGACAATTATGTATTCATCTGTCATTGCATCGATACTTTGAAATTCCAATATCTAATTCTTAATGTTCGTCTCTCTCTCTTTTTAAATTTCTGCCGTAATAAAATAGAGAATTTTTAAATTCACCCAGCCTACCCCACCAGTAGTTTCAGAACTGGGAAGTAGCACTATAGGAGAAAAAAAGGCGCTGGCTTTTTGTGTTTGTGTGCGTGGGATTTGCCGTGGAAAGCCATTTGTCTGTATTTGCTAGTGAAAGGATGAGTAGTGGGCAATGGACTACTGGTTTGTGGAGGGTGCAGGATAAGCAGACAAATATGTTAAAAGGTCATCCACTGCTCAACTCCACCCGAATTGCCCATGGTTCAACCTTGACGAAGACTATTTCTGATACACACTCTCTCAGAAAGTGGGTCTGTGAGTCAGCGCCTGAGACTCGACTTCCATTTGGCGAGGTAGTAGGCTATGGCAGCGCATATAATTGGAAATCAGAAGACACTGGCCTCTTTTTTGTTGGTGTTTCTATTGATACCTTTTACACATGCTGGGCATAGAAGCAGCTTGTTGCGGAAGAAGCTGGAGATACACAACCACTTGAAGCGCTTGAACAAGCCCCCTCTTAAATCCATCAAGGTGCTTCCTTTCTTGTCCCTCCCAGTCTCATTCAGTTTTCACTTTTCAAGTTATGTCTATGTTAACTTTAAATCCATAAAACAGAGCCCCGATGGGGATATAATCGACTGCGTCCATATTGCCCACCAACCGGCTTTTGATCATCCTTCCCTCAAAGACCACAAAATTCAGGTTGATTTGGGTTTTCCCACGCTTAGATAAGTTACGTTTATACATATTCATTGTGACTGTATTTGATAGAAGGAGGTTTGTGCTGCTACAGATGAGACCCAATTTCTACACAAAAGGACTTTTCAATGAGAGTAATGTCTCTTTTGATGAAGATGTCAGGAATTCGAAACCCATTGTCCAGCTGTGGCACTTAAATGGAAGTTGTCCTTAAGGAACTATTCCCATCAGGAGAACTAAAAAAGATGATATATCAAGAGCAAGCTCCGTCAAAAAGTTTGGTAGAAAGAAGCATCTCACTTTCCCTCAACCCAGGTCTGCAGAACCTCATCTCATTAGTCAAAGTGGCCATCAGGTCTTCTTTCTTCCCATTTCGCTAGCTATTAGATATCCTTGAAAAATGTCGTTGGGAAAAAGGAAAAAGAAGAAAGAACTTTTTCAGCCTTTTCTGATTTTTTTTTTTTTTTTGTTAGTCTTTGGAGCCTTTTTAGCATGCAATAGTTTACGTGGAAGGTGACAAGTATTATGGAGCTAAGGCAACCATAAATGTTTGGGAACCCAAAATACAACAGTCTAATGAATTCAGCTTATCTCAAATCTGGATCCTTGGCGGTTCTTTTGATCAAGATCTTAATAGTATTGAAGCTGGCTGGCAGGTTGTATCATCATTACAAATATTTCTCTGTATATCATGAATAGTTAAATACTACCAGTTTTCACTTTAAGTTATTTGTCGGTTGTCCGCCATGCACAAAAATAGGTCAGTCCAGATTTATATGGAGATAACAGAACTAGACTCTTCACTTACTGGACTGTAAGTGCTCCATTTTCACCTTTTTTTTTTCCATTTCTGTAAATGCATTTCACTTCTTTATTATTTGAAATTGGTCTAATTTTCAAGTGCTCGTGACAGAGCGATGCATATCAAGCAACTGGTTGCTACAATCTCCTGTGCTCAGGCTTTGTTCAAATCAATAATCAGATAGCAATGGGTGCAGGCATATACCCGGTTTCTGGTTATGGTGGCTCTCAATATGATATCAGCCTACTTGTTTGGAAGGTAAAAACAGACAATTGGATGTTATTTGTTAATTTTTTTTTTGAAAGGGAAAAAACTATATTCCCCTCATGAATAACGGCAGACAAGAAACTCGCTCATTGCAATGTGTCTCTCAATTTTAGTGTGCCTACATTTATTGATTGTTATGAAAGATGCGAAGAATCTGCGGCACCTGTGGTCTACGTGCATGGTTGTTTTTGAAGATACAAGCATATATTAATTAAATGGGGCAAATAATGCTGTAGGACCCAAAAGAAGGTAACTGGTGGATACAGTTCGGGAATGACTATGTGCTAGGATATTGGCCAGCTTCGCTCTTCTCCAACCTGGCCAACAGCGCTACAATGATGAGTGGGGAGGCGAGATTGTAAACTCAGCATCTGATGGGCAGCATACCACTACTCAAATGGGAAGTGGCCATTTTCCTGGAGAAGGATTTGGGAAGTCTTGTTATTTCAGGAATATTCAAATTGTTGATGGATCCAATAATCTCAGGGATCCTAAAGACATTGATACTTTCACTGAGCAATCCAATTGCTATGATGTGCAAAATGGCAATGATGGTGATTGGGGTCACTACTTTTTCTACGGTGGTCCTGGCAGAAACCCAAACTGCCCGTGATAATTTCTCCGTTTCGGCCAGTAATTTGTAAAATTTGTCAGGTTCGTTATATCCTTCTGAGCCTTCGTCATCTAAATTGTACTGCTCAAGTATTTCACCGCTTCTTAACTAAGCCTTAGAACAAACAACCTTCTCTGCAACTGCTACTCATTTATTTATATATTCATTTATTTTGAACTGATGCTAGCTTCATCTTAATCTTATTGAAGCTAGCTACGAATTCAGGTTATGATATATATTTTGTTGACCAGTTCATTTGACGTGGCACAAGCTAAACAAAAGACAGTTTATTAATAAGCTTTATTTTACTGGAGGTGTCTAGCTAGTAGACGTTCCAGTTTAATTATTTTACAACATAGGATTTAATAAGCTTTCTGAAATTCCCATACAAAAATATGAAGTAAGCTGTTCTCACTTTTAATCAAGGAGTACCACAAGCAATAGCATCAGGCGGACTGCTTAAATTTAACTAATCCTGCAAAAAGAAACAATGGTTAACAAGGATATACGTACAAGGAAAACAAAAAAGAAAAAAAACACAATATATACGTGTGTGTGTACATATATATATAAATATATATGACGCACTTGGAACAGTCCACGGTGGGTGAGACAGTGTAGGGAAAGCTGATTCCACAATTGGTTGGAAGAGCTTGGGCCAATTGCGAATTTGGATTTATTTTCTGGGCCGCTGACTTGATGCAGGCACAAGCAGCCCTCTTATCAGTGGTGGTAGTCGCCACAGATGAAAGAGCTTTGGCTCCTGCACAGCAAGCTGCGGGTGGGATCCCAGCTCCATTTACTAGGTAGTTCACACAAGGTCTCAGGTCCTTGATCACATCACTGCATGAAATAGCAGCCTCCGAAGCTGGGGCAAGCAAAACGAGAAGCAAGAGAGCAGCTGCACTTATAGAATTCATGGCGAAGGCTGGTAATTAAGGGGATGACACTTGTAAGTAACTTGATATGTTTTCACCTTAATTTATAGTAAGTTAGGGGGAGGCTCACTAGTGCAAGCCAGTAGACAAATTATTTATTTTTTACAAAGAAAATCGTGGTTGCTTGATTCGTTCATTGAAGAGTGCAAGAAATAAGGATGAGATTAATGTTAATGAAAGAGCGTACAAGTCAAATTAGGTAGGGACCGATCGATGAAGTGAGGGTCTTAATTAAGTCCTAAACAAGTTAATACTGTCGTGCTAAAAACTGTTTACCTGCAAATCTACCTCTACCCTCAGTGAAATGAGATAATAGAGATACCATTTTCAATTAACTAAATGTTTCGAGTTTGAGTTCTGAACATAAAATCTCTTTAAATATTCAAAATGGGGCGCTTTATCCCATTTTTCAGACTTATATGTCGCGAATCTCAATTAGCCTGGCTGGTAGACTTTGAACGCTCAATGATTAAAAAAAAGACAAATTTGCCGGCAAAACTGTCCTAGGAAATGCAATT
The DNA here is from genome assembly GCA_947857235.1 of Jatropha podagrica. NCBI lineage: Eukaryota > Viridiplantae > Streptophyta > Magnoliopsida > Malpighiales > Euphorbiaceae > Jatropha > Jatropha podagrica. Next base: position 3,769 of record CANUEP010074253.1, on the reverse strand, counting down.
TCTTTTCTTACTGTAGTCCGGCACCGTCGAACTTAAAAAAAGCACTATCGAAAGGTAGAATTCTTCTGTCTTTTGAATAGATATCCCAACTCCCTCTGATATTTTATGATATTCTAACCAGAAATCATTAGAAGAAAACAATCTGGCATAGTTAACCACTTCTTTTTGGTTACTTGTGATGTTAGACTTCGATATTAAATGGAAAAATAAAATTACAAAATGCCACGCGTCAAATTTTGTATACTTTCCTCACGGCATATAGCTGGCTGGTCGTACAAGGAGAAAGATTTATAACTTTCTGCTTGTCTTTTGGATAAGTAACATGTCTAATATTTGATTGGAAAAAAAAAAAAAAGTTCCAGCTTTATACCCCTAAACATTATCCCATTGCAAACTGTATCTGCATTGCTGCTGTTCTAACAGGATAGAGTGCAGAATTCAGAATTATAAAGCTATAATTTTAGAAAGAAATTAAGATGGAGAAAATTTCAGAACTGGAGTATATAATTAACTGTTAAACATAGCTATGGATAAAGAATGAAAGAAAGATGCTCCTATGAGCATGTTTATAACCTTAAATGTATCTCACTCTGTTCTGCCATCTAAAGAAACATTGGTTCTTGAATTCATGACAAGTTACAAGAAACAAATGCAAGAGTCAAAAATTGCAATTTAGATCATGTCGTGTGCTTTCTTTTTTTTGCTTACATTGCAATGGTTACAAGAATCAACAAAATGAAAATATAATAAAATAGCTTCTCAATTTTTTCAATTGTTTTTATATAAAAGTAAAACTATTAAATTTATGAAAAGGAAGAAACAGGAAGCCATTCTTTTCACGACTTGAATTTCCAAGACAATACAATGATGCAACTAATGAAATGGATGGACTGTATTGCACATGCCTGGGTTCTTAATGCACCAGAATGGCTGAAGAGGTTCAGCCCTGATTCCTCTGTTAACCATTCTGTACCTCCACTCGTTTAAACGATCCATTGCCTCTGCATACCTCTTCAAACCGGTCTCATCCCTATTCCCTGACCACAAAGTCTCTGCCATTGCCGAAGCTCTAGGCCAAAGCCGTGCATCTAAAACCACTGGATCTGCTTGCTCAGACCATAATGCTACTTCACCTCCAAGCACTAATTTGGCCTCCTCCTGGCTCAATCCATATGTTATATCATAATTATATATGGTTTGCCACGTTTTAAAGGGTCCACACCATGATCCGCCATCTCCCTTGCTACCACTTGTAGGCGGCTGATCATATTGGCTATCATTCCCAAGAAAGTCACCATGCCCGCAATCCAAATAATAGAATTCTGAGGATGACACAATGGTCCGGTAACCAGCAGCAACGATCCGTTTTGTGTTGTTTGGACCATGGTTCCAGGTTTGCAAGATAGTATATTCAGGTGGAAGAATTGAGGTATCCACCTTGACATTGTCGCCCAATAAAATATCTTCCCAATACACCACTGTTCGGTTTAGGGATACAATATAAGGGAGGGTGGTTTTAACGAAGGTCTCTAGTAGCTGATTGAGGGTTCCATTATTAGACAGGAAGGACTGAATGTCTGGATCAGCTTTCCAACAACCTGGGATGATCTCATCTGCTCCAGCATGAAAAAATGATTCAGGAAATAACGAAACTATATCTGCAATGACATTTTTGAGGACTCTGTAGGTTTGAGGGTTCAGTGGATTTAGGTGGCCAGTTCCTGGTTCAGATGCAAGCCGGTCAGTCCACTCACTTCCAGCCGGCCACCAGAACATGTTTGCGCAGGCCACAATATCTGGGTAGGCCCCAGCCCATGATCCGGTATGTCCTGCAATTCCAAGGCAATTTGACACTTAGACCTTGTTAATCTTTAACTCTAAATTAGTTGGATGAGCCAAATGTGCGATTGTGATCACTGATCGAATTTGTTGTCAGAAACCATGAGAACACAGCAATTACTGGATTCTATGTTGATATATGCTGCTACACTTGAATCACACGGTGCAGCTAATGAATTCTTATTTCTTACGAAACATTAAAAAACAAAAAATACACGTCAATTTAACAAAGATTTTTTTGTTGAAAATATTGATTACTAAGTCTTTTTTTTTTTCCGTATATATTAGTCACTAAAACTATAAAATAGCTAAATAGCACTCCAGTAATTCGCTTTTTGTTAATATTTAAAATAATGTATTTTAGAAAAGCAGTTTCAATCACCGATGACCATCAGACTAATTTATTTAAGGAATTTGCGGGTTTAATGCCCAGCCTTTTTACGGGGATTAGGAAACTGCAGTTTAACATAAAATTTTAATCAAATTTATTCATGCAAACACAGTTCTAGTTCTAATTGCGCGTGTTATGTAGAGATAAAAAGAAAAGAAAAAAAAAAAAAAAAAAAAGAACTTGCGGGGGAAAATAAGCATCAATCACTGACCGGGAGAGTCGATTTCTGGTATAACCCTGACCCCGTGTTCCAAACCAAACCGAATAATCGCTGCAACATCGGACGGACAATACTGCATTTGAGGTCCATATGAACCCTTGGCTGCAAGTTCAGGCTCTGATGGCAGCACCAAAGGAAACGAATGGGAGTCCGAAATATGCCAGTGGAACACATTAAGCTTGTTAGCGCTCATGGCCCCGATGGTCCTCAGAATGTCCTCCACCGGATAGTAATTCCTTGAGGTATCTAACATCACCCCTCTGTGAGGGAAGAGCGAAGAGTCCCATATATAGAGCCCCACGGGCACGCGAGAGGGATTGCCCCACACTAATTGGGAGAAGGTCTCAAGACCCCTCATCGCTCCCCACACCGTCTCAGCCATCAGTTTCGCGGTGGGCTCAGCGCTGGGAATGGAGATGCTGTACGACTCATTGACTCCATGATTAAGTGGGACAGTGAGATCAGCAACAACGATGGCGAGGGTCTTCAATGGCGGGGAAGAGTGGGAGAGGTTGACAGCGGGGTTGACTAGAGGTCGGTGGTGCTCAGTTAGAATTTGAAGGAGGTAGCGATTGACGGCCGGAGAGAGGTGCGGGTGGTTTGGGGAAGCGATTGAGAAGGTTGGTGAGAGGCGGGTAGCCTGTGGATAAGGCCATAACAAGGTTCTCGGCTTAGGCCACACGTTGATCCCTGCACACAGGCTTGTGATCGCAAATGTTGGTCCTGGAGAATTAAAAAGGCCGAGTACGCAGCTTATGAGGATGACAGTAATCCTTCTCATCGTTACAGTAAACGCTTTGCTTATTAATTACAATTGCAAAATCGCAGTTGAGGGACTGAAACGATGGAGAAGGGAGTAGCTAATCATAAATTAACCCAGGCAAGTCCTAGTCTAGAATACTTTTTTGTCATTTTCCTTTTGTTCTTGTTAGCTTGTAGCTTTGCAATTGACTTACACGGCGAAACCGCCAAATGAAAGGTCTGGGAAGTATATATCTCGGGTTTCCGTTTTTAATTTCTTTTTTTCTATAATAATAAAAATTATAGGGTTGAGAGTTGAGGGTTGAGGGTTTCAGGGTTGAGGGTTTAGGGTTTCGGGTTTAGGGTTTAGGGTTTCGGGTTTTAGGGTTTAGGGTTTTAGGGTTTAGGGTTTAGGTTTTAGGGTTTAGGTTTTAGGGTTTAGGGTTTAGGGTTTAGGGTTTAGGGTTTAGGGTTTAGGGTTTAGGGTTTAGGGTTTAGGGTTTAGGGTTTAGGGTTTAGGGTTTAGGGTTTAGGGTTTAGGGTTTTAGGGTTTAGGGTTTAGGGTTTAGGGTTTAGGG
>CANUEP010074244.1:0-15203 GCA_947857235.1 Jatropha podagrica | reverse complement strand
TTTTTTTTTTTCTTAAATTTTTTTTTTTCCCCCCCCCCCCCCCCCCCCCCCCTGTTTTCGATCATGTAGGGATGAGTGTTATCAAGTAGGACGAGTGATTGTGGCGAGGGAATGAGATTTCTAGCAAGAACACTAGTTTGCTTTAATAGCTTTGACTATCTTGATATTTCTCTGTTGTACGCGAATTTTATTAAGAGTTGTTTCCCATTATGTGGTTGTGGGTCCCAGATATGTGGCTTATTTTCTTCCATTCTTCATTCTTTATGATAAACATCACATCATGCAGCAAGGTACTGTGGGGACTACGTAATGTAGACACCGAAGGATTGATGGCATAAGGGCAAAGGGAACCTTCGTTGCATATCTATAGCTGATCAAGAGAGCACATCAAGTTTAGAGTGGTAGAAATCTATGGTTGAGAAGTTGCCAAATCAGTCCAAAGATAACTATCAGTGAATCACAAGATGAAAACCAAATGGTAGATCAACGAAACAGGATGAAAACAAATAATTGCCGGATTAAATTGTTTCAGGCAACAAATCTTTCATTAGGTGGCTAATAAAGGTTCCTTTCTTTTTTTCTTTTCTTTTCTTTTTTTTTTTTAAATAAGCAAAGAAAATGAAGTCATGGGGAATCCATACACATCGTCTAGTAGATGTCTACTGTGCTGGCTAAGGTAAAACTACTGGGTTGTGCAGACTGATCAGTCTTTTTCCAACCTTGCAATGTACTGATCGTAGAATTTTCCAGCTCGCTCAAGATCTCCAATTTCAGTATAACAATCAGCTATTGCACCATAAGCTTCTGTGTTTCCAGAGTCCTCTCCTACTCGTTGGGAGATTGCAAGGACCATCAAGTGATATTTAATGGCTTCCTGATACTTACCCTGCCTTTGCAGTGAGGCTCCTGAACAAAGCAGATTCAAACATAAGAAAGATGAGAAACACCAGGAGTCACCCCTAGTTAGCTCGACATATGGTTTAAAATCTGTTATTCAATAGATAAAAGGATAGAAAAATGTTCATCTCAACAGCCATAAAAGGAATAACAAAACCAATGTGTCTTTGACCCATTATTTTACCAAGATCCAGAGCACTGTTTCTTTTGTTACTTGATTTCATATAACAAATAAATATGGGAAAGGAATGAAACACACCTAAGCCTCTCGCAGCTTTCTTCTCCTCTATCGGATCCTTCATGCTTTGAGCAAGATCAAGAGCTGCCTTAAATTCTGCAAATGCCTTCTCTGGTTCTTGATTCCTTAAAAAGTTCTTTCCAGTTTTTAATCGAGAAATTAATTCCTCTTTTCTTGGATCAACAATTAGTTCACTCTCCTGTATTCTACCACCAACAGGAGCATAACTCAAGCTGGGGGCATAAGACTCGATCTTGGCTTGCCTTCTTAGAGCTGCATTGATTTGACGTAACTGTTCGTTCAGCCGTGCCAATTCTCCTCTCCTTTGTCGTGCAAGCAACCCTGTCTTACAAGCAATGAGTTACTAAAGCATAAGTATTGTACATCTCTATAGCTTCAAGTGAACACCACATGAATATATTGATATTTTTCAGGAAACAAGAATTGAAGGACTTAGGAGGCTTCCACACTGATATTTTATATAGATACATTGATGCAAAATTTTCACATATATAACACGTCTCGCAACAAACGCATACCTCCAACAGTGGCACCGATGAGAGCCACGAATAGCAGTAAGGGCATGTTGTAAATGGAGTTATCAGCTGCACATGTTTCAGCTACAGCTTCAAAAGGTATAGTCCACATTAGGGCATTTGTAACAAGAAACGCCATTGCTGAGGATCTTAATTTAAAATTGGGCTGCAAAAGTGGATGATATATTATTAAGTCAGGCAGTGAAGTTTGATCTCGAATGAGAGAAGAAGACTTAGTTCGTGTTGTAAATCTAATTGCTGCTACGGTGAAACTAAAAACATCTTCATGTGAGAAACAGAGGCAACATGGAGCAAGAACATCTCTAATTGAATTCCAAATATTTTACAAGTCATGGACTTTTATCACGGTTCTTGCACCATTACCATCTCATATGACAGAGAAAGCTGATTACACTACTTTCCTACTCACAGACTTGATTCCAGGCAATGATGCAGAGGTCGGGAAAATAGTATGATGGGTTTATTGGGACTGCTACTTGCTAGTAAATATTATACAACAGGTTCTTATGTCCAAAAATGGATGGACAAATAGTTCTCTGTCAAAGATCCAGGCATTTATGTTCCTATAAAGAAACAAAACACAGATACAGAAAAAAGAAAAAAAATGAAAATAGAGGACTCACCATCATACCTGATGGACTGAAATTTGTTGAAAGAATTTCTCATAAAAGGGTGGCACTCGAATGAAGTTTGGGAGTCCTTCCATTGCAGGCCTTAGATGTACACTATGCCCCCCAATAAACTTGTGGCGAAGAAGAGATGGTACACTGGAACAATCTCCATATGATGACGAAAAGTTTTCTACTTTAAACATAAGTGAATCAAACTTACCTGCTTCAACAGAATCAAAATTTTCCTTTGATAAGATTTATGAGAAAATACTACTATCCTCTTAAGTTCAAACCAACGTCGATCATGGAAATACTAAAACTGACTGATCACACAACGATTCCAACCTTACCCATTAACTAAACCTAAAAAAATTATAGAAAAATTAAAAGAAAAACGAAAATTTTACAATTTTACCAACTTTCTAATTCAAGCAAAAAATGGTCAAAATCAAAATGCACATCTTATAATTCCAGACTCCAGAAACAATTCAATATTCAAAAAGTAAGAAAATGAGCGATGCAGTGGAAGAGGGAATCGTGTATTTACCACGAAGATGGAGATTGCCGGATTGGATGAGATCAGAAGGCGGAGAAGGGATGGAGTATGGGCGAGCTAGGAAGCAAGCGCAACGAATAACGACTGCCATTCTGGTTTCAATACGATAAACCTTTTACGGTAGGCTGGTTTATAAAGTAGATAAGGTTTCTTCTATTGATATCAAACGCACCGTTCTGCTATTGAAGGAAACGACAATAAGAAGTGTTTGTGAGAATGACACGAACAAAAAATTTCCATGTCGCTGGTTTATCTGTCGCTGGCTGTTTAACTCGTTTCTGGTTCAAAATTGAGTTCCAAGCGTGAGTGGGTATAGGGTTTTGTGGCTTCAAAACCTTTTTCCGTTTATATTCCCGCTCTCAAGCATCAAGAGGTTTTAGCTCCAGTTTACTCTGATTATACAGCGATTCTGCAGTGCAGAAACTACGCCGTTTTTTGCACTCAAAATGGACGTTGAAATGGAGACTTCTCCTTGCTATTTCGATCCCGAAGATCTCACTTCCAGAGAGCAGTTTCGCCGTTACGGGTACAATCCCTAAGTCCTCTATCTTTTCTGTTTCTCTTCCTATTGATTTATCGCTTTCGTATTTTTTAGGACTTGCGTTATCTAAATTGTTGAGAACTTATATTACGATTTTATTTTGGAAAAAGGAGAGAATGCGTTGCACATTTCATAATCACTGATTGAACCTTATCTTCGACATTGAGCAATTAGATTAACTGGAATATCCTGTGGCAATTGCGTTTCCTTTATTGGTCTCAATGTTTTATGCAGGAAAAGGCACTCAACTTCAAGTGTATCGCCCCATCAAGACATTTCAGCGTCCAAGTTCAAGGAGTCTAGACTACTATACGAGGGGCAGAGTATCCACAGTCCGACAAATGCTGCACTTCTTCTTGAGAATATCAAACAAGAGACTGATAGCATTGAGTATACTGATCACTTTGAGGGTACTCCTGGAAGGAAACATTCTACTTTTAAAAGGAGATCATCCATTGATAGTTATGGAATTTCAGAGTTTGATCTGGGTGCTGATTCTGTAAGAAGACATGGAAGTGAATCACTTAAGGCTTGCAAAATTGAGGATGATTCATTGACAGATATTGGAGAGACAATTTTTGGTCTATTTGCTTCTCTTCTTGATTCAGCTATTCAAGGTGCTTGAAATACCATCTTCTAGTGTTTGCTTTAATCTAAAACTTGCAAAGGTGAAACTGATGAAATAAATGACTTTGGTACTTTATATTACGATTGCAAAAAATGAGACTAATTTAGGGCAGGGAAGAGGGAGGTGAAAAGATGTTCAAAAATTAAATATTTTTCTTTCTTGTTTGTTTCTTATTCTGTGTTGTTTTGTTTGTGAATATCGACAGAAGAAAGTGATAGTGCAAAGCTTCACATATAAGATCAGTTAGCTCTTTCTTATGCTGTGTTACTCAATCTCTTGATCTGTATACTTGTTATTCAACTGGTGAACATGCAAGTTTCCTACTTTTATTTGGAGCAATTTCATGATATTTCAAAATTTTCATATTCAAATCTAATCTTTTAATTTTGCTGGAATTAGGAATTATTTGCCACGGTAACTGCCCTTTACTGTGGAAGGTGATGTCAAGGGTCTCAAGATAACTAAATGCAATTTCTGAGCTAACTTCTTATTTTTTCTTATCCTCTTAAGAGGTATGGAAGATTGAGTGTCGAATGGTATTAGGTCCTAAGACGATGTAAAAAGCAGCTATAAGTTAGAAATTGAATAACAGAATAGTACTTGTTGATGCTGCTAGATATTAATTTTGGAAATTTCTCTAAGAGCTCCAGAAGTACAGTGCCAGAGGAAAAAAAAATCCCTATCCTATAGTAGATTTTAGATATGTTCTTTTAAGTTTGTAAACTCCAATCCTTTCTGTTAGTGCTGGGAATAAGGCTGTCATATGAATGAGTTCTTTATTCTCAACGATTAAATGGTTTAGATAAATATTCTTCTGTTCACACTCTTAGTTTATCATAATTATTTTATCTTCACCTGCAAAAATCTTGAAAAAGCAGTCTGATTATTCACTTATTGATTTCTATGGTAATTTCTTTCTGCAGGGTTGATGCCTATTCCTGATTTGATTTTAAGATTTGAGAAATCATGCAGGGATGTTTCAGAGTCTATTAGGTTTGTCTCATACTGTGAAGGATTGTACAAGTTTGTATCATGTAAATATATGTTCTAATATTTTTACCTGAATAGACTCTAGTTTGACACAAAGTTTTGTATATATGAATGAATCTTTTTTACTCTTGTCCAGTCTATAATTGTTATCCTTTAATTTCCACTTATGATCTGAGAAATGTGGTATTTGAACTATGGCTTTCTCGTATTGCTAATGATTGCTTTCAGTGGCCATATTTCTATAAAAGATTAAGCTGTGTCATGCCAGTTATGATTAGTCTTTCTGAAGGTATTTGGATAGTGGAGGAATGACAATTTCTTCACGAAATATGTAATATCAGCATCTTAAGTGGTTATGACTGCAATATTGTGCATTATTTCTCTAGGTATGGGCCCAACATACGACATCGGGTTGTAGAGGACAAATTGATGAGGCAGAAGGCTCAGCTTCTGCTCGATGAGGCTGCTTCATGGTCTCTTCTTTGGTATCTATATGGGAAAGGCAATCAATCTTTATCCTCTACTGTTTACTTCTATTAGAATTTTTCAAGTATATAATTGTTTTATGGGTGGATCATGTCCTTAGAAAGCTGCTATTTGATAGTAAGAACATCACCGTACATGTTCTTCGTGGATATTCTTCGACGTGAATGCACACACACACACACACACACAAAGGAAAGAAGAGTTAGTATATTTGGATCTTGAATTTATATGTACTAGGATCTTGAATTTATATGTACTCTCTTTTGGTATTGAACATTCATGTAGGGTGGGCAAATTGTTCAGTTAACCAAAAACCAAACCAAACTGATTCAATTTCAGTAGTTTGATTTAATTTTTTTTATAATTCAGTTTGGTTTGGTTTGGAGTTCTGTTAACTTATGGTTATTTTGGTGCCATTTGATTCTGATAACAAACAACCAAAATGACTAAATCCAACCGAATTACATATATTTATGTGTAAAAGTATACTTGTACATTATTTTAATGCATACAAGATTCTTTTTACTAAATATATATATATTTTATATAAATTTTTTTTGTTGAAATTTTAGTTAATTTGGTCTAGTTTTTTAGTTATGTCTAATTTTCCAGGTTTCCTTGGTTTTCCTTTTAAAAAGATTCAGTTATTTTGATTTCATGAAAATTCAAACTGAACTGATCAAGTTGACTGAATGATCGCCCTAGACACATGTATGGATGGGTGGCTCCAGATTTAATGTGCATATTTTATAGTTGATTTTCTTCTCCTCTCCATTCCTCTTCTCAGCTGTTAATGAAAAAATGGATGGGAAGTGGTCAGATGTACTTCAGTGCTAAGATATTTAATATTTTACACAAACTTAATGCACATTTACTGGTTTTAGAAGGAAAATATTTTAGTAGAAATCTATCCTCACCTATGTTAAGGTGCCTTTAAGGGCAGCTGAAGATTAATGATAATGTAAAGTAGTGAATCTAGTTTTGATTGCTCCAAACTTCATGATAGCTGGAGTTGTAACACTGAAGATTAGTTTCTAATTATTCAATGAGCGTCTTGTTATATAAATTTATTTATTATTGCTGGATTGATGTCTCCCTACATCAGAAAGCATAGGATTTTTTTCTGTCAATTACACTTTGATTCTGATGCCTCAGTGCAGTATAATTGTTTCTCTTATTTTAAGCTTTAAATCGTCATTTTTTATCCTTTTCCCTGGTTTTGGGGTTTGTGTTTCTATCAAATCTTATTTAGTTGAGCTTTTGGTTTTATCAATGATGATTTTTTATTCTTCTTGCAGTGACGGAGGAACCCCCTGAAGAGCTTATTGTGGTATTTTCTCATCTTTTTCCATGTGTTATTTAATAGGGAAAAGAATATCTCCACTCTTCTAAAATTGTTATGCAGTTTGACTTTCCATATAATTCAAAGAGTTTATTCTCATTTAGATCTATTTGGATTATGTCAGTCACCTTCAACATCACATTTAGAGGCTTGCCAGTTTGTTGTGAATGATCATAAAGCACAGTTATGCCTCCGGATAGTTCAGTGGCTTGAAGGATTAGCCTCAAAAGCCCTCGATTTGGAAAGCAAGGTGATCAGTTTTCAATTTTCTTTATTTCGTTGGTGTTAACTAATACTTGGAGCATTATTTCTGTTTTAGTTTCATAATTTTGGATGATTAGCAAAAGCTATCTCTTACCTATAAGGAATTTGTCCTAGAGAATTTTATCTCTGTAAATTTATAAGAATTCTATGGAAAATTGCCAAGATTGTGCTTGTTTAGGAAGGACTGGTGCTTTGAGTGATCTTCATCTGTCACCACCAAAATAAATAAACAAATAAAAGATAAAAGATAAAAGATAAAAAGAATGTTTTGCTTGCAAATCATTCTAGTTCCTAAATTGGTTTGCAGCATCACACAAGTTTTGTGGATTGTTGTTTGAACATATTCATTCAGTGTATTTAACAACTGCAACATGTGAACTTCTATAAAGCGATTTAGGTACGGAAATATATCTGGTTTCCATTTTCCTTCAACTGAACACATAAATCTTTTAGATTATATTGGTGGAATTTATTCGTAAATTATTTATTTTGATGAGTAACCTGAGATTTGAATTAAAGCATCATCATAAAATGGAATTGGAAATTCTGGGAGTTCATCAGTTATCTATGACATATGTTTTTATTAATGTTGCAGGTGCGAGGATCTCATGTTGGTACTTATCTTCCCAATTCTGGAATTTGGCACCACACTCAAAGACTTCTGAAGAAAGGTGCCTCCAATACAAATACTGTTCACCACTTGGATTTTGATGCCCCAACACGCGAGCGTGCTCATCAGCTACCAGATGACAAAGTACTCTTGAATTTATTATGTAATCTATAAATGCTGGGATACTTGTTTTAGTTTTGTACTGTTAAATTTAAGCATCTGTTACTTGAGTTTCTGTCAGTGGATGTTAATTTTGTCATATTATTATATTATTGACTTAAAAATGGAATGTGAGAGAGTTAATGAGTCATAAGAAACATAATTTGCTTGTTGCCGTGTGAGTGTCCTCTATGAATACCTAAACATAATACTTTAGCATTTTGTGTTTGCAGAAGCAAGATGAGTCTCTTCTGGAGGATGTCTGGACTCTTTTAAGGGCAGGAAGACTGGAGGAGGCATGTGACCTTTGCCGCTCTGCTGGACAGGTATTCAATGTTTAGAGGTTTAAGGTCATTGGTTTCAGTTTATTTTTATGTGACCCATTCTTGTTATGTGCTTCCTCAGCCGTGGAGAGCTGCAACATTGTGTCCCTTTGGTGGGTTGGACCTAGCTCCTTCAATTGAAGCCCTGGTGAAGAATGGGAAGAATAGAACCCTGCAAGCCATTGAATTAGAAAGTGGCATTGGCCAGCAATGGTGTCTATGGAAATGGGCTTCTTTTTGTGCATCAGAGGTAAGGTTCAAGAGAGAAGATAAAAAAAAATTTTCATGTATCTTAACTTTCAAAGCAAACATGTTCCATAATTATTTGTCTTGGTTATTCTGTGGATAATATGTTCACTATTTTATTCTATTGGGAAAACTTCCAAGTTGCAGAGCTCTTTGCTGAGGATTTCCAAAATTCTCATTTTGCACTTTTTGTATTCTTGTTTTTATACCAGAAGCTCTTAGCCGTCTAGAGATTCATGACCCCATTACCTTAATAGAAAAATCTGTTGCAAGTTGGTGTCTTTTCTTTAATTTTTTATGCAAATGGTTCAATTAGTTTCTTATAGTTGACTCCTTTTTCCTCTTCACTGTTGCTTTGAAGAAAATTGCAGAGCAAAATGGTGGAAAATATGAGGTTGCTGTGTACGCATCACAGTGCAGTAATTTAAAGCGCATGCTTCCAATCTGCACAGACTGGGAGGTATATTTTCTACTATTGAATGTCGATACAAATTGGGGAAATGACCTTTACATATTTATTGTATTTGTCTTGTATGCATAATCAGTTTTATAGATGATGGTGGTTTTTTCAAAATACTTTGGTCCTACAAGTGTTATGCTTTGGGATCATTTGTTGATATACTGTCTCCGGTTGCATACCTTGCACAGAGATGGTGAGGATATGTTCCAGATTTGCTTTCACGACTTATTGCTTAACTCTTATGTTGCTTATTCTTGAATCAGTTTTGGTCAAACTAAGAGTAGTAGTGAGTGAATTAAAAACTTAAGTAAATTTTCATTGACCACTTTAGGGTTCTCTGATGCCTTAGTTGGTTTGCATCTAATTTTGATACTGCTTGATTCTTGCTTTCTCTTTTTTGCTAATTTTAATTTCCTTTGCTTTTCCTTTTTATTTTTATCTGTTGCCATTCAGAAAATAGGTTGAAATCTTACATTAAATGTGTTTGCAGTCAGCATGCTGGGCAATGGCAAAGTCTTGGCTTGATGTTCAGGTGGATTTAGAGCTAGCTCGCTCACATCCTGGGAGAATGGAACAGCTTAAAAGCTATGGAGATGATATTGATGGAAGCCCTGGACAAATTGATAGTGCCTCTGACCCTTCCATTGGACCAGAAGGTTGGCCACTCCAAGTTCTGAACCAGCAACCACGAGACTTTTCTGCTCTTCTTCAGAAACTTCACTCAGGGTATGTCTATGATTTGCCATTTTCTATTTCCTTCTTTTGTAGTCTCTTTGGTATGCTCTAATATGTGATATGTCTACCCTTCCTGCATGATTTAGAGAAATGATAAATGAAGCTGTTGCTCGAGGGTGCAAGGAACAGCAACGGCAAATTGAGGTTTTTCTATCTAAGAAGAATTTAGTACACTTGCATATGGATTTTTCTTTTGGCACTTTAGATTATTTATTGATTCATGGCATTGAATAGTGAAATATAATTTCACAATTTAAAAATTATGCATAGAAAAAGATGCCCCCTCAATAAAAGAAAAAAAAAATTCTTATTGGATTTCTTTATTTGTAAATGCATGCTTTTTAATTCTATTACGTATTCAATTGGGAATAACATTGCTTCTGGTTCTCCTCATTTTCTTTAAACTGTTTTCAAATCCATTGCAGATGGATCTTATGTTGGGTAACATGCCGCACCTGCTGGATATGATCTGGTCATGGATAGCACCTTCAGAGGATGATCAAAATGTCTTCAGGTAATTTATTAGGATTGGCCAAATTGATTTCTTGTGGCAACATATTTTTTACTGCCTTGCTTGTTAATTAGTGAAGCTCTAGGTGGAAAAGTGGCGCCTGAATATTTTCTTCCGTCTTTATCCATTTTAAGTTTGTGATTAACTATTTCTAAGTTGATTTGTTGACCAATAAGAATTTTGTTTGCTGTCAGGCCTCATGGTGATCCTCAAATGATCCGCTTTGGTGCTCACCTAGTGCTTGTACTTAGGTATTTACTTGCTGAGGAAATGAAGGATTCTTTTAGGGAGAAGCTTATGAATGTTGGAGACCTTATTCTACATATGTAAGTACTTACTAGTTATGATTTTACGCATTATGCTGTGCTGGTCTCTATTCAATGAATTTTGCTTATTCTAACTGGATTCAAAGCGATTATTTACTTTTCAGTAAAAATTTCAATAGAATAAGATAGAGAGGAAAGATAGGCAGTGTGCTCTGGCACACAGGCATTCACCCTCATATTAGACTATATGCATATCCATGCATATCTGACAGACCCTGGTAGTGATTTTGAGGCCCCTTTGTTGCTTACCCATGTGTTTGTTTTGTGTTGGAAAATGAAGCCTCTTGTACTGAGAATTCAAAGTTGCTCTATGCATAATCTCTTATTTGGAAATCCAAATTTCAGGTATGTGATGTTTCTTTTCTCAAAGCAACATGAAGAATTAGTTGGAATTTATGCTTCTCAGCTGGCACGTCACCGCTGCATTGACCTTTTTGTGCACATGATGGAACTACGGCTACATAGCAGGTAATATTGATTAGTGATTAGGTTTATCTAAAGAAGGCATGAGAAAGAGAGGGAGAGGGAGAGGGAGAGAGAGAGACCTTTTTTCTTTTCTTTTGTGTTTAAGTCTTCATTTGCATCCTTCTGCTTCATCATGGTTATTTAGAACTTTTTTTTTGCTAGCAAAATAAATTAATTTAATTAGAAATCTAGGAAAAAATTATCAAACTCCAGCAAAAATCCCAAGTCAATAGACTCCCTCAATACGCCCAATCTAGCAGGAGAATGATAAGTGGAAAAACCTGGTCCATATTACATCTGAACAAAGAAAACAAGTTACAAAAAAGAAGCTTATTCTTGAGATAAGAACAAAAAAATCTTTTGCAATGAACCCATTTTTTATATTGAGAAGATATAACATAGACAAGTTCTTCAAATCATAAATTGAAGAAAGGATATCTTTAGCTCAAACTAAATCCAGGCAAAAAAAGTAGTAGCAGAATCCACACATTCTTTTTCTAATATATCAGCAAAAGAGTTTACTGATCTTGGAATCTGTACAAAATTAATATTTGATAAGCACAAGAATTCCAATCTATTAAAAAGAGGCCACCACTTTTGAGGTATTTTTTCTTTGTACTTTACCCAACACACTGTATTATGAGAATCAGATTTAGTGATCAATGGAAACTCTTCAATGGCTTTACAAATAGTATGAAATTCAGCCTCATTGGATTCCATTTGAACTTGTAGTTTAATGTGGAAAAAATATTCTGGTTATTGTATTTCATCAATAGAGTCACATATATATATACACACAAGATACTATAAATCTATTTTGAATCTAACTTTAATAGAACTCTATTTACAACTATTCCTTAATAGACCTAAAGACTGAAAAAAAATATAATTAACTTCACTTTTGTCATTTCTAAGCACACCAATTATCTCAAATGGTCTTGGTTTACTGTGAGAAGAACCATCCACATTAAATTTGAGACAACTAACAAAAGGAGATTCCTAAAATAGAGAAAGAGGTGTATTAGTACCATTAATCCTAATTCTGAAGCTAAAACCAAGAATCCTTAGGATCTTGAGGGAGTGAATGATAAAAAGACTTTAAAATTTCAAAACACCTAAATTTTATTTCATCTAAAAGTTGTTTATTATTTTGATGTTGCACTGCAAACAAGACCTTATTTCTCCTAAGCTATAAAGACCAAGAAACAATAAAGAAAATCAACACCCATGAAAACTTCAAATTTTTTGTATCCCCAAAACCATCCCAATGCAATTCAAGATCTATGTAAGAGCCTGGTAGAACAACTTTGATATCCCACCAATTAAGAATAGAACACCGAACTTTTCTAGCTGAATTACAACTCAATAGATAATGATCAACAATTTCAGTCTCATAGTTATGAATCGGGGACAAACAATCATCAAAATTTGAAAGAATGTTCCTCTTGAACAGGTTATACTTACAGGGAATAAGGTCAAGGTATGCTCTCCAAACAAAAATTGCAATTTTATTTGGAATGATGGACAGCCACAAATTTTTGAAGTTGAAATTTACCTGATTTTGACCTGAGGAAGAATTTGCCAAAAGCGTATAAAAATTGTTAACTGTAAAAATGCCTCTTTTATCATGCCTCCAAACAGTTTTATCTTGAAAACTGAGACTAGAATAAGAGATTGTTTTAGCTGTAACCATATTTCCTCCTCAAAAGGTCTAAGTTCCCTATTCCAGATATTTAGAACATTGATATTCAAATTGGTCACGTATTATCGGCAAAACTAGGTCATTGGGCATTTAATGGCTGGGCGTCTTACATATGTGGTGGAAGGTGATGGTATGTAGTTCTGTTTTGCAACTTGTTATAAATATTCTTGCTAAAGAATTTATAATGCTGAAACTCTTATCTGTCTGTCCAACCCTTATGTGGAAGCATAACCTTATGTGATGAGATCCCAATAGCATCCATTCAGTGTTTTGTATTATATCCTTATTTTATGGGTTGCATACAGGAAGGAAAATATCTTGATTTGTCATCTTGATCAGTGTATGTGCTTGTTTATAATATTGATGTGGTAAATGTTGCCCTTTTATCTGATAAACAGTGTGCATATCAAGTATAAAATTTTTCTTTCTGCTATGGAGTATTTGCCATTTTCTTTGGAGGATGATTCAAAAGGCAGTTTTGAAGAAATCATTGAGAGGTACTTGACAGTTGGCAAACCATATTTTTTTTCCTTCAATTTCTGAGAACAAGTGCAAACTATGTGGTTACAATTGTCTGGTCAGCAATTGAATTACGATGTACTACAACAGGGTTCTATCAAGATCGCGGGAAATCAAAGTTGGAAAATATGAGAAGTCATCAGATGTTGCAGAGCAGTACCGTTTGCAGAGTCTTCAAAAAGCTATGGTGATCCAATGGCTTTGCTTTACTCCACCCTCCACAATTACTAATGTTAAAGATGTCAGCGTCAAACTTCTTCTACGGGCCTTAATGCATAGGTAATTGGTTGACATCATTTTGAAGTGGAATATCAGATTTCTTCACAATGATTACTTTACCTGACAATAGACTAATTTATTGCCACTAACAAGGATTTTCAAGCTCTAATTATGGCATTTGAACTTCTTTGACTGTTGATAAATAAATTTCCATGTCTGTTCTTGTGGGTGCTCATTGATTTTTAGAGACGTGTTATTAAGTTGTTCAATTTACAAGACTCTTTGATTTGATAAGGTCGGGAAGCGTTTTCAAGTGTGTGCAGCCTACTCCTTGATTTTTGAAATAGGTTATTCTGCTTCTGGAACCTATGGGCAACCTTACCATCATGCCAAGACTTCTGTCCAAAACAATAAGAGCTGTCATTGCTAATACTAGCTTTGTCTCTCCATCTTTGTATTTCTAGTGTCCTTCATTCTGAAATTTATATTTTGTTCTTTTCTATAGCAACATACTGTTCAGAGAATTTTCTCTGATTTCTATGTGGAGAGTACCGGCAATGCCAATAGGCGCACATACATTGCTTAGTTTACTGGCTGAGCCATTGAAGCAGCTTTCAGAAATACCTGATACCCTTGAGGATTATGTTTCTGAAAATCTGAAAGAGTTTCAAGATTGGGTATGCAGCCTGTTAATATCTCCATTTAATTCTTTCTCTATCTCAATTCCTTTGACAATTTTATTTGCTTTTACATTGTAATTGTTACATCGGAATCTGTTTCTCTGATATTAATTTAGAGCGAGTACTACTCCTGTGATGCAACGTATCGCAACTGGCTCAAAATTGAATTGGAGAACACAGAGGTTCCACCCTTTGAACTCTCGATGGAGGAAAAACAAAAGGCCATTACAGCAGCCAAGGAAACATTGAATTCATCTTTGTCATTGCTATTAAGTAAGTTAATATGGCCATCTCTTTTTATTAATGCATGACAAGAACACATGGACAGGGGAAATATGTGGCCTCATACCATTGTTTTCATTGAGGGTGGCAGATTGATGCTGCCTGCCATTCTTTTTCATTCATGAACTCTTTGGGGAGTTACCAACATTTTAATATATGTGCTTCAAACGCTTACCATAGGGAAAGAAAACCCTTGGTTGACTCCTGTTGAAGATCAAGCATATGATTCAGCAGCACCTACATTTCTCGAACTGCATGCTACTGCTATGCTCTGCCTGCCTTCTGGTGAATGTATGTGCCCAGATGCCACTGTTTGTACTGCATTAACAAGTGCCCTGTATTCTTCAGTGAGTGAAGAGATTGTGTTACACCGCCAATTAATGGTACGTTTAGATGAATATTTTGTTTTCTGTACGAGTTAAAGCTGAAAAGGATTGAGAACGGTTTTCTGTACATTTTGAATGGAGGGTATGTGATTATGATCAACGTCATGCATCAAAATCCTAAACCTTAATTAAGTTAAAATTTAAAACTTGTTTTGCTGGTCCATTGAACTAGTGGCGCGGGCCATATGGATAGCTGATTTTTCAGATTCAATTAATGGTACATTCTTAGAGATTGTAACTTGCAGAATAAAATTTGACCACCTTAGATTATCTTGCGGGGTAAAATTGTAGCTCAACTTATAACCGGTCCTGAGGCTAAAAGAGACTTGTGTTACGCCCCACACAAGAAGCTACACAAATGTGAAGGCAACCTCGCAATTTATAGGCAAGACTTAGAAGGGTGCCTAATTGGGCTTCAAGGCTTGAGCCCACTTTCTAGAATTTTCCACACTACTCTACATTATTCTACT